>JBCJKH010042518.1:38582-51794 GCA_039877255.1 Loriculus beryllinus
CTCCTCCCTGGCAGAGCATGAGACTCACAAAGTCCTTGGTCAGAGTAAACATTTGAGCAGTAACTAAAAACATTGCTCTTATCAGTTCTGTTCCCAGGCCGAAAGTCAAAAACAATGTGCTGCACCAGCTACTATGAAGAACAAAAAATGACTGCTACTGCTAAACCCAGGACAATACATCTGCATTAAAATAATTAGATATTTGAGACCAAATAAGATAAATAAGCTTCTCATTCTTGCTTACCATTTTTTTAAAACTTTTTCTTATTTTCTCAGGTGACTTTAAATGTACTTGGCAATACTGACATCCAGGAAAAAATCTGAACCCAAAACTGGCTGTGATGCAAAGAATTAATATGCAAATTTGTAATGTTGTAAAATGTTTCTGATTTTCTGTGTTTAATTTCACTTTGTGTTTAATTATAATAATGTTCATAACTATGTAGCAAGTACACTCAAAGAGAGGTTCTGACATTTAAAAGGCTTCAGATTATGAATAGTTTGATGACTACATCAAATTAATCAAGTTGAAGTGTGTTCAAATTACACATTTAAGTATTTGTTGAGAGAAGTTTTCCTTTTTCTATACAAATACATGTGTAATTATTCTGAACTGTAAAGCATTTATCAATTTCTGAAAAAAACACAATTTTAACGTTCTATGGACTCTTTGTGGTACATTTCATAGCTGGCCAATTGCCCAATATTGTTTTCTGAGAAACTTTTAAGTGGGAGAATAGCAGCCAGTAACAAATAAAATTAATGTATCTAGAAGTCCCATATGGAAAATCACAAGTACAAAAAATCTGTTGATGTTGATACGCTAATCATAATGTTCATTTTCAGAAACAATATAAGGTATGCTAATTCTTTAATTATTTAGAAAACATTAGCCAGACAAGCATGTAAAATAAGAATATTCAGTGTTGTGCTTTATGTTAGAATAGGAATTACTGTACTTTTAAACTAATTCCATTTGTTGCCCTTCTGAAAAAATGCTTTAGTATTGAAAAAATATTTTTATGGAAATATTACTGTAATATTTATTGTTATTTTTTCGCAGAAAGGCACACAGGTTTATGTTGATTTCTTCATACAAAACCAATAATATTGGCAGTCTGGGCACAACACTGATTTCTGTGATACAGTATAATCTCTGTGAGGAACTGGATTTGCATCATGTATAAATGGACATCATAAAGAGAACAATTAAATAACTTTTACAGACTGACTGGTAACTGCCTGGTACACAGAAGCTGTGCCTTAGGCTTTAACAAGTGTCTCTCATTTCATATGTCAGTTTAAAGCTAAAGGGAATTCTTGAATCTATTGTTTCACAAAGTGTTTTTTAGAGAGCAGCTGGTGTATCATGGTACAATATAAACTATACCTTTCTGGTTGTACAGAGAGTGTTGTTCTGTCTAGCTCAGTCACCAAGAGACAGATGTCTTGGCAATCTTTTCGTTGGCTTCTCACTCCAAGCATGCTGCTAAACAGAATGCTTGTCTAACCCAAAAACTTCAGCTCTTTGCCTGGCAAGCCTCAAAGAGGTGCTGCTCTAGATTCACATCTGGAGGAATGGTCTTTCTCCCCATGCAGACAAGTAGAGATGATTTGATTGCATTATAACTCCTACTTAAAACCCAGACTGTGATGTTTCCATCTAGATCTATCAGTAACCTACAAAACATATGATATGTTTTTCATGTGCCTCTGTTGGTCTTACTTACCAAAATATCCATCCAAGATCCAAGTTTATTATCCTTCTTCAGGGTGGACAAATAATACCTGCCTGTTGCATCATAACTATATAACAGAGATTTTAAATTTAATCCATTAAGAGACTCTGAGATGGAGTAGGAAGGTATTTCACCAGCAGAGCCTCCCACACTGTATATGTTAGCCAGCATATTTATTTATTTTATGTAAGTGCTTCTAGAAACATAGACCAAATCTAGAACCTTTTTCTTGTAGGAAGTTTTCTCATAACAGAGTTAGTTACAAAATGTTTTCTTATTTGTTTTCTTCTTGCTTCCCAAAGCTGTGTAGAAAACAATGCAGAAGAAATTGCATGTCTTTTTTTCGTCGTTTGGGAAGCCAGAGAAATGAGCTTAAATGTCTTGCTGAGGATAGCATTGGATTCAGCAACACACTTTTTTGGATGTTAACAGCAAATATTTGCCTTTTACATATGAGATATTGTACAGCACTCCCTCTCCAATTATGGTTGAACAGATTAAAATAAGGCCAATACCACAACAGTGTAACAAGAAATGCACTAAATTGTGTTGATCTTTGAATTCTGGTTTTACCTAATCACTATATAACTCTTTAAAGGGAAGTATGGTGTCAGACCACAACATCTTAAACACTGAATAGCCCTAAATTAACACATTTCAATGGAAAAATATGGCCTTCTGAATGCAGGTGGGATTTTTAAAAAGCAGCCTGCACTGCTGAAAAAGACAAGCTGTTATACTGGGACAAGCCACTCTCTAGTGATCCTATTGAGTAAGGTCAAGTCCAGTGAGAAGTGAGATCCAGGCACACCTTCCCTCAGATATCCTTTATGCACCTTTTCTTGGTGTCACAATACTGGTGCCTTGGCTTCTAGGAAACCCATTCCTGAGTGTTAACTTCCTTTCTTCCTCTCCTCTTCATCCAGGAAGCTGAGCTAGCCAGCTCTGGTCAGTGTATCCACTTCAAAGCCAGGATGTTATCTCCTTTGTGCACAAGAACTCAAGTGGCTAAAAAAAAGAGATGCAGAAGCAGAACCATGATGATGTTTGGGGGGCGGGGGGAAGCGGAGGCTTTTATTTTTTTCCTAGTATTGAAGTTTCAAATTAATTTATTTTTATGATAACAAACATTAAATAACTTGATAATTGAAAGAATAAAAATTTCCTTCTTTGTGTCTATGTACTTATAGCATACCCTGATCACTAAATTGAGACACAGAAGGAAGAGGGCAAAAAAGAGCTATGAAAGAAAATAGAAGAGGCTAGCAAAAATAAAACAGAAGTTTCTGCATTTTGCCTGAAGTACTATATTCTCTGTGCCAGTGAGAGCTCTAAGGGAGTTATAGACTAAATCTTTTTACTTCAGAGAAAGATCCATCTTAATAAGCTTTCTTTACTGTAGAAAGACCTTTGCAAATAGATTCTTGTTCAGTGCTGTAGAGAAGAGAACATGTTAGTTCGCCATGAAGTCCTCAGGACTGGGACAATATTCATCAAGTGACTGTATAATGCCTAACACAATGGTGTCTGATTGCAGTTTATGTTTCCTGCCATAACTACTGGTTGCAAACTACTCATTAGCTTCAGCAAAATTGAAAATAGCTTTTCACTCAGAATGGATATTTGGATACCATTCTCTGAATGATAGTCTACTTAGATTCTACTGCTATCCTACACATTTTTGTCAGGCACTGAAAGTTTTACAGAGGTGTTCCTCAATACTAAGGTGAGCTATGACACAAACACACTGAGCAAGAATTTGCAAAGTGAATGTAAGACGATCAGATGGATGCAGAGTGGTGGACATTGCAAAGAAACAGTAAATCATTATTACTCAGTAGCATAGGCAGTGGGTTCTGTCACTGAATCTTAAACACTGTCAAGCTCATGTACCTTGTTTAATTAATATTGCTCAAATGAAACCAATATAAGCAGATGTAATACTGAAAAAACATAATCAGTTATATTATGAAAAAGAACGGCACATACATTTGTGACATAGATTTTTATATTTTCCCCATGCAGTACTTCATTAAAAAGAATAATTACATACATCTTAAACTGACAAGTCTGTAGAGCTTATACTTATATATTTATATTATATATTTATATTATATATTTATTCATTAGTGTTGATATAGTCATATAAATAGACATATAAATTCTGTTTAAACATCATTACAGTTATCTTGAGCATTATCCAGAAGAAAACTTCATCTTCTACGGTTATATAAACCTTCTTACCATTATGAAATGCTACTTAATGGTAAATCTTAAGATTAAAAGTTGTATTTAATGGTATCTTTGAAAGTAATTTTACTTAGTTGGAGAGAAAATGCTGAGATCCTTTTAAGAAGCTGGACCTTTGATCAGGAATTGAAGTGTTGAACCTTATTGAAGAAACTGAGCTTATTTCTATTATACCCTTATATAAAATAGAGGTATTCTTGCTATAACCTTCAAAATATAACATTAAGAAAACTATACTGATTTTAGCCTAATGCATCTTCACTTCCAAATGCCAGTGATTTGAATAATATAACAGCCAGGACATATGAACTTGTATTTGTAAAATTATATTATTTCAGTTTGCTTATATTAAAGAGGGGCTTATGCTGTAACAAAGTATTTTAGTAAAGAGTTCTGAGCTTTTCTAGATAGACTCTTCTGTACTCATGGAATAGTACTGCAGATCATGCATAACTTAAAAAAAAAAAATAACGCTTCTATTACAATCACACTTGCAATACCCACACTTGCAATACCCACCAATATATCTAGCAAAACACAAAGACCAGCTTCCTTCAAATGTATTCTGGTCATGCAACACCTACTTTCAGAGATTCATGCTGCTGTGAACAAGTATTTGTGTACACAAGGCACAGAGCAGGCTGGTTGAAGCTATGAATTTATAGAGATTTTTTCAAACTGTTACATAAGAGTATATTAATTGTACAGGCAAATCCACTTTTCATTAAAGAAATGTTGTAAAAAGCATATCTTAATAATGAATGGATTTCTTTGGTGATGCTTCCAGATTTTGTAGATGTGCTTCTGTCTATCTTAAAGCAATTTTAAAATTATTTAGATTTTTTGCTACAGGAAAGATTTTTTTCACACAAAGCCATTTCATTAGTGATCATATGCAACTTTTCTTAATACTTTAAATCAAGTTAGTTGTTGGGTTTTCTTTTGCATTAGTATACACTGGCTTTTTTAAAACCCCTTTGAAGCAGAATGGATACATCATAATAATTGCAAACGAGAAATCTTCATTTTATTAAAATTAAATCACATTTGTGTAACCACTAGTTATTATTTAATAATTGTAGAGGCTATCTACCATTCTACTTCAAGACTAGATTTGCAAAAACTTAGAATATATATAAAAAGCAATTATATAAACCTTTTCAAAAACAACCTAATTCCAACCCCCAATTTCAAAATTCAAAATTAATGTGATATTGAGTGGAAGTCACATAATTAAATGCATATTCCTCTCTGCTGCTGGAAAACTAACAGACTAATCACTAAGAAGAATCACAGCAGATATCTGTCACTAAATACCAAGGTTAAAAAAAAAAAAAAGGCAAGAAAATGCAACTTCAAGACTACTGTGGGACAAATATTTGGCATCCAGCAGTTAGTGCTTTGACTAGTGAGAAGCAATTTATGGTAGTTTCCAGCGAACTGTAAATTACCATGGTCCTGCTGCAAGGATGGTGATAAAAAGCATAACACAGCCAGACCTGCAGCAGGAAGCCGAGGTGCAGCCTCCAGTAGGACTAGCAAGTTAGTCCCACAACATGTTTGAGACTAGTGCCAAGGGCAGACACAAAAGTGAAACACCTGGTAAAACTGTGTCATCTGGAGGTCAATCCAATGGATATATGAATTAAAAGCACATTCATATGTTGAAGTGGGAATGATGCATTGATCATTTTAGAAATGCTGTCTCAGGAAACATGTAATTATTGGAACCTGGTATGCTCACTGACTTGGGAGATTTTTTTCCTGTATCTGACATACTACATCTTTTTGTGTCAACACACTGTACTATTCCACCTATCCAGCCTTCATACCAACAAGCCCTAGTTCAAACTCACCTAGACCTAGAGTGTTTTTCAGCTCCTTCCACCTGGTACTAGGAGACTGCCATACTCCTCCCTCCTCACCCTTATGTCACTAGGGCTCTAGAAAGGACCCTCAAGGAAGCTGCAGTACAGTCTAGACAGGTCCCCAGCTAGGACAATAGGAGCACATGGACCAGGCATGCCATGCTGTTAAGCTACTTGATAATTAAACCTGATGGATTCTACCAGACATTGGAGTATACACAATCTGCTAAGTTCTTCATCTTCTCTTTCTGGTTTACCTGTATATCTCAGGGGTAACCAGAAAAGGAAGATAAACTATTCAAATATTTTCATGATACAGAGGGATATTGCAGATGGAGAAAATATCCTAGTTTGATATTAGCGTGGTTTTCCTGCTGAAGGCATGTGGGCAATATCATGTGCCTTTGTTACGGTTTTTTGCCTTACTCCACAGTCACCCTGTGTGTGTTTGATCATATGCCAGCATAACATCTGATTGACCTAGTTAATCTGCAAAAACTAGAAAAGGAAAAGAAACATCTCTCCCCTTCAGACAAGTGAGAGACCTTTGATTATGTGCAGTCTGCAAAAGCCAATATCTAATCTCAACTTCCTAAATCTTTCTAATAAAACACAAGGAAAAAAGTTCTCAAACTAAATTGTAGTGGGCAGGTATATGGGCTATAAAATAGGACAATTAATGAGAAATAGGCAAAACCAAAGCTACTGTATTCATGCAGAAACAGAGCTCTCTTTCTCTGAATTTATATCAGCTTGCACTCAGCTTGCTGACAAGGGGGCTCCTGTGGCTTTACAAGACACATGCTTTTCATATGTCAGCTCTCTAGGACGACAGCACAAAATACCATTTTCACGTTCCACAATAACCAGCATGAAGACTGAAGCTAGTCCTGACTCCTGTCTAATCTCTCCCAAAAACATTACTTAGGAACACAAAACGAGTTCCTCTGCTAGGGTTGCAGATCAGTCAGTCATGACCACATCAATGTTTAATTTTTGTCTCCTTTTCCTTCTCTTTTGCAACATATATGTAAATCACTTGATGAAAAGCATCTGAACAAGGTCTCTATATTTCCTTCTCCCTCATGGATACTTCTACTCAGCCCAGCACTCTACATTTATGATAAAACTCAACTGATATTAGTTAGCTGTATTTAGTCTAAATAACTCAAGTAACAAATTCATTTTGTGAAATAGGCCAATTTCATTAGCATCAAAACAAAGTTATCAGCGAGTGTTGCCCAGATGATAACCCTGTAGCTGTCAGCTCCTTTATGTGCTGACATCTCACAAAGTTGCAGCAGATTTTCTTCAAATCTATTTAATTTGAAACCGCCTCAGTGGAACAAATGACTGGAGCTTTGGGATATTTTCTACAGTAAGGCACTGAGTTTGACCACCTGATTTCAGATGCTGCATGACTCAAACCTCTGTGGAATAGAGTTATGTGGAATGTGTTACTCTTAAGTATTCAGTAGTGCAGGAAGGAACATGGTGACAAACAGTAGCCTGATCTGGAACTAGATGTTAAGCTTTGAAAATCCTCATTCCACTCCCCATACAGTCATTCATCTGGTCTATTTTGCTTATGTTTTCCTCTTTTTAACTGCCTTGAGTTTCTCGAGCACATCTGCTTTTTTCCCATCAAAGAGGAAAAAAGTGAAACATTCATAACAGAGAATAACAGCTACGCGCATTATTATAAAAGTAGTGACACTGTGTTGAGAGCTGTACCGTTGCATGAGGCACACAGAGGATGTCTACCTCAGACAGCAGAGCGGAGTACAAAAGCACTCCGCACTGCTCTGCCAGCCCAGGATGACATATTGGCACCTCTCTTCTGAGCAACTGCAGTTAGCTTTGTAGGTACATCAGGCTGCATGCTGACAAGTGAGCCCTAAGTGCTACCAGTCAGGTGGCTCTTTCTGGTTTGTGCTCAAACTTCTGATTCTTAAGCAGAGTCAGCCCGTGTTACTCCAATTTGCAGCACTGTTACATGTATTGTCCCTGCCCAAGACAGTAAAACTTTAAGTGAACAAAACTGAACTGATAAGGAGAAGCAGATAAAAAAAGAAAATAAATTCTGTTGCTACCTGTGAAACGAAATCAGATAGCATATCATTTGGACTTTTTCTTTCTGTAAGCGCTTTGTGTCATCAAAACTGTAGCACTTTCAAGGGCTAAATCTGAATCACTGCTACTACCCAGTGTGTGATGTATAGAACCATCTGCACATGATACATCTACTACTAAAAATATTGCAGTCATGTAAATAAGGCAGTCGGATCACCCTCATTAGCCTTTCTGAATGGCAGCTCCTGTTAGCCAATGCAAACACGCTGTCATAACACAAATGTATGGGTTAGCATAGTTAGAGCTCGAGCATGATTTCTAGCCAACAGTGTCTCCTTCTCCATAGTTAGAGGCACCAAACACTAACAAAATTTCTCCTGTATGTGAGAAGAAATACATGTATATACCACCATAGTTTGTCTGTAATTGTAATTCTGTTGTTATGATCAGCAAAACTAGCTAACCAATAAAAACAAAAATCATACTCCAAACCAAAATGAACAGTCAGAGATTATCTGTTTTCATTCATAAAAATCCCAGGAGTTTTCAGTATATTAAGGATATAATGTTGCCTCATCATAATGGTGTTAATGTTTCCTTTAACACCCTCCCTGACAGAGCTTTAACACCCTCCCTGACAGAGCTTTAACAGCAAGAGTGTCAAAACTGCTCTTTTTTGCAGTGTCATGTTTTTAGGAAAAAAAAAAATGTCAAAACTAATTTTGTCAATCAGAGTATTATTATTAAACAAGATTAACAAACCATTAAACAAGTACTCTGATTTGGACTGTGTCCCTCTTATGCTGGACTAAGGTGTTAGACTTCACAAAAATGTATCAACAGTACTCTAAGAATTCCAGAAATAATAGCCATGAATACATGAATACATAGGCTATACATACCTACATCTCCCACAAGCACTTTTTCCAAAGCCTGGCTTTATGCTCAAGTTCTAAAATCATTGTTTGTTCACCTTTCTTTAAATCTGTCTTTAAAAACTACCTCTGCTGTGAACCCAATAAAATCCAGCATTTGCTAAGTATCCACTTTGGAATTACTTTATATTATGCTAAAGTGCTCTAGTTATCATTTTCTAAAGCTCTCATTCTCTTTTTATCCTCCTTAATTTCCCTATGTGCAGCTCTTTTGTACATTTTATCAGCAACAAGAACAAAAAGAAACAAAATTCAATCATTATTCATGTATCACTCTATTCCAGATGTAAAATACTTTGCAGTTATGAGTACCAACCAATTATTTCAACCTTTAAAATCCATTGTATAAAAAGAAAACTTCACACGATATAGAATAAACTTGGGAAAACCATTATTCAGATTTACAGTTATTGGGACTCCTATCTTGTATGGGTGAATTGGCAACTTGGCAGCAGTTCTAGGCTCAGAAATACAATCTAATTCCCACCATATGCCAGCAGAAGGTTGGAACTGCCATTGCCCAAATACTCATGCATTTGCCCTATTTGAGGCAGCCAATAAGTGCACACACAGCCTGCTACCACAGCTGGTACTCTGAATCATACTCAGAGCCTTTATACTGACCTCTCCACCAGCTTTCAGGAAATACTCTGCTGTCTTCCCTTCCCTTCCCTCTTTCCCTCCTCTTCCTTTCCCTTCCACATCAGTTTTGTATCCCAAAGTACTGAAAGTGAAGTCAGCATTTATACTTTCAGTTATCTCAAATCTCACCACTATATAAAAATTATCATGAAGAAGTTTCTATGTTGTCTTTCTGTGTTTCATATGTATAGAAGAACAAAAGTACTCTTATTTCAGAAAAAAGACAGTAAAACAAATGTGGAGGCATGGAAGTCCTTGACAGGCACAGTAGCTGGAGTTGTACACTTGTTTACAGAAAATACACACGACCAGTGCCCTTACAACAAATATAATCAGCAGTTTCAATGGAACTTGCTCGTTAAACTGATTCATGGCTTTGCATAGTATTATGACTTTATTGCCATTTATTACAGAGGGACATGAGATAACAAGAGATGCTTTATCTTTTCTTTCTTTTTGTTAGACAATGGCATTATTTGTTAACAGAACTTGATGACAGAAACAGCAAAGTCAGCTACAGCATGGATTAACATGAACAATGAACACTTCCTGAATGTTTCATTCAAAGCCAAAAGATAACAATCATGGTTTTGAAATAAAGAATTGAGGCTTACAGTCTGTTGGAGGGATAATTTCCAGAATGCATAGAAATGCCAGTCCATGATACTTTAAATTAATTACAAATAACAAGTAACAGATTGTTTGTTTGTTTTCTAAAAATCAAGAAGTGCTCTGTATGTGATTGGTAAATTTAGCTTAACTTGAATATGAAAAAACTGCAATGGCTATTGAAGTCTAGAAAGTTACTAAACTTTACTTGAAAGAATTCAGAAATGCCACTGTTTTTTGTTTATGGGCAGAAAACAACTTAAAAAAACCCCAAAGAGCAACCCAACAAATATAAAAGAAATTGATGTAAACTAAGTAATATCTGAAAATGCATTCATTAAGACAGTCACATTTAACCTTCTTAAAATAAAACTGGCTGTATAAAAATAAGCTGAGTTGAAAGTGGTACAAGTCCCAAGAAAAATAAAAATAGATTTTCTCATGCGTTTTTTCCCAGTAACCGAGACATGCTTCCAGTTAAACTTTATCCCATTCTAGTCACAAACTATGACTAGGAAGCAGCCACAGCTGGTAACTTTATTTCTAATGCCAAGGATTCAGACTGTGTGGCCTGAAACATGACCATAATTGTTACCACAAGGACTTTCTGGTCATAGTTACAGATCATTTTTCAGAAAAAAAGAGGCAAATCCTAGTAAAGGCAGGAAGTGTGCTCATGGTACATGCTGCTCCAGCATCAGATCAGCAATGCAGCCAATACCAAGGAGGGGAAAATGGTTTTATTTTAAGTAAAAACTAAAGTAAAGTCTCAGTCATAAGCACCAGAAAAGCATGTGGTTTAAGAAGTCTGTCCAGCTGCCAGATGCCAGGGCAGAGGTTGGTGTCCAGCCATTGGGTTCTGCAATGCTTGTGTCCAGCTGTTATGTCCTTTACAATACCCTCAGGGGCAAAGGAAGCTCGCAGCCAAGTCATCTACACCTACTCATGCTATTCTTAGGCTGGCAAGGATGTGCACATTTCAGGTATGCCTTTTTGGACTCTTGGAGCAGAGGGTGGTCTGTGTCTCCGTTGTGTCTCACTTCTGTGGATAATTGAGGTACTTTACTGATCTTTGTCTCCAGAAAGGTCTGTCCTGTGAAACTGCAGGTAGATGGTCTGGGATACTAATGACATGATAATGTGCATGTCAGTAATGGAGGTTGTGCTGAGACCCTATGCCTGCTGTGCCCTTTCTGGTGCATCCCAAAGCCAAACCTTCCCCTTCATTCTCCATTATCTTTTTCTTTTACTATTCACCAAAAGCTAAAATTGGCAACATGATAAGAATAACATTTATGCAACCTTATGGACCCCTTCAGTCTCCTTCTACTTACCCTGCTGGGCAATATTGTTTTCTGCATCTGATGAACTCACCCAGAGAATTTATTTAGGAAGAGCTATAAAGACCCATATGCGCTACACAGCAAAATAACATTGAATTACTACTGGAAACATTTTACATCTACTGCTTTTTAGAGCAACTAACAGTTGCACTATATACCATAGTAATTGTGCTTTATCACTTTCCAAATGCAGTTTGCAAGGGAGGGGGATCCTGCATACACCAAATCTGTACAAAAAAACTATTTCTTACTTATTGATGTGTCTAGTAAAAGCTAAGTGCAAACACTGTTACAGATGTATTTGTGCTTACACTGAAATGTTACAGCAAGCAATACATCAATCTTGTGTGACCACAAAAAGATAAATGAACTGCAAAATGGGTTTATTGTCTTTTTTCCCAGAAGTCAGTGTGGCCATTTCATTAGGTATCTGTGCAAGGCTATTCACCAGTACATTCCATTGAGATTAAAATGTGCTCAAACATTATCTATGCAAAGCAAAATCTGAAACTCCCTGGCTGAAAAGCTTGCAAGTATGGCAAAGTCAAATATGCAAAACAAATGGTTGCAGTTCAAAAATAGGAACATTTCTCTAACATCAGTTTGCTTCATATTTAATATAGCTCATGTAGGCAAAGCTTAGCTAGCTTTAACTTCACTTTTGCTTTCTTCTTTTCTTGACAGCAAACTTACAACTGTACTATTTCTCAGAAAGCTACTGATTGTACTACTCATAATAAGATGACGGATGACATATACATTCTACATCCATAAGTATTTCTTATTAAAAATCCCAGTCATTCCTACTTTCCATTCACTAATCTGCTCAGCAGTTCTGGTACTGTGCTGGTTTTGTCTGAGATAGAGTTGATTTTCTTCACGTTAACTGGTATGGGTCTATGGTTTGGATTTGTGCTGAAAACAGCGCTGATAACACAGGCATGTTTTCATTATTGCTGAGCTGTGCTTACACAGAGTCAAGGCTTTTGCAGCTTCTCACACCATCACACAGTGAGTAGGCTGGGAGTGTACAAGAAACTGGGAGATGATAGCCAGGACAGCTGACCCCAACTGACTAAAGCGATATCCCATACCTTATGGGTGTCATGCTCAGCATATAAAGCTGGAGAAAGAAGGAAGGGGAGAAATGTTCAGACTGATGGCATTTGTGTCCTCATGTAATCATTATATGCGATGGAGCCCTGCTTTTCTGGAGATAGCTGAACACCTGCCTGCTGATGGGAAGTGTGAATGAATTATTTGTTTTGCACTACTTGCATGCACATCTTTTGCTTTACCTGTTAAACCGGTTTTATCTCAACCCATGAGTTTTCTCACTTTTCTGATTCTTTCCCCCATCCCACTGGGAGGTGTGAGCAAGCACCTGGGTGGTGCTTTGGTGCTGGCTGGGGTTAAACCACAACAGATACACAAAAACTAGCACCCTTTCGGAGGAACCAAACAATAAGCTCTCCTCTGGCTTATATTCAAAGGCACAGCATGTACCTCATGACTAGTAGGGATATTAAGCGTACAAGTGCTTCAGTGGGTTTGAAACACGTGACTTGGGGAGATACTCAGCACAGGGATTGGGCTAAAACCGAAAGTGGACTTCCAGCAGTATATAGTGTATGTGCTGAAGCCTCAGACATAACATGGTGCCATGTCTTGGGTGGCATGGTTTAGTGTAAGGTGTCCCTGCCCATAGCAGGGGGGTTGGAACTAGATGATCTTAAGGTCCTTTCCAACCCTA
>JBCJKH010042521.1:0-13176 GCA_039877255.1 Loriculus beryllinus
GGGAGGGGAGGGATGGGGGGGGGGTGGGTAGGGAAGGGGAAGAAGAGGAGGGGAGTGGGCTTCCACGACTACTTCCCTTCTCCAGTGATGCTCACTCTGACACCAGAGTTTTCATATTGGTGTATCACAAGCAAAGCCCTTCCAAGCTCATTCCTGGTTTTATTTTTTTGCCACTATGAAGCTTTAATATTTCTGTCTCTGCCCTCTGCTGCAAAAGGACATGTTCTCTAGCAGTAAGCAAGCAAAACATGTTTTATTGACTGCCTTGATTCAAATCCTCTGTAATACTGTGCCTCGCTTCTTCCAGACCCAGGCACCCCATGCTGCTCTCTAGGGTGGCAGGGTGCAGGCACCTCAACTGCTGCTGTGTTTGACTGCAGGCAGTCCGGTTATCTTTGTGGCACCAAGGTTTTTTCCTCCATAAGTGGCATGTGCAGGGAGGGGAAGAGCCTGTGGATATTGCTGTTCACTTGCATTCGTCCTTTAGTGTGAGGTGTAATTACTAAACTAACACGGTGAATTCCCTAATTGTGATAGCTGATGCAGGTAGTGGAACTGTTCAGTCTATGTGAACCTCTGCTTGTCCTATATAGTTACTAATATTTAGCAGTATACTTCCATTGGTGTTTTCCTCTTTCAAGCTGAAGTTGATGAAGGATGTCGTCTTGCTTTTCTGGCACACAGAAGCCAAAACAGTTGAAGGTTTGAGCCGCTGAGCAACTTGGGCACCGTTCTGCTAGCATTCTTGGTCTAGGAGTGACTGTGCGACCTATTGCTGGTGGCAGTGATGTCTCCTGGGGGCTTGCAATTTATGTGCAATTTAGGAACCTAAAATTACTGCGATCTAGAGAGGCACAATACTGTTGAAAGGTTGGGAAAAGAAAGTGGAGCTTGCTGCTTTGGTACTGCTCATTGGTAGGCCCTGGTCTAGGGGTTAGTATTCTCCATTTTCTTTCTGTTGATTTGAATGCTTCACCATAGCTTCTCTGACTGTGGATTTGAAGATGGCTGTGCTGGCTAGCTTGGACTTGGCCCTCTTCATACTTCTTGTCAAACGTGAGGCTGAGAGCCAAAGAATAGTTGGACCAGAGAAAGCAAATAAAAGACGTTTTCTTCCAGAACTTCCTTCATGTGAACTATAAACCCAGACCACAGGAAGGTATCTGGAACTTGAGCATTACTGACTGAAGTCCTGCCTAGTGGAGGGGTTTCGTGCCTTAAACAGACGTAAGAACCAGCAGCATGCTCTGCATAAAGTTAACTTAAAAATGTGCATTAGAGGTTTTCAGACTGCCTATGAAAGTGTCTGATATGTGTTTTCTCCAGGAGATTAAATAGGAGAGCATCTTATTTCTATACATTATCTCTTTTTCTAAAAAGGACCAACCTGTGTCAAGACAGGGAGAAATCTGCACATGCCCAAAGGTATAAATGTGAGCCTTTGTAGGATTTTTCACTTTGAAGATCAAACTAGAAAAGGCCAAGGAACTGCAACTCCTGAAGCTTGGGCTACAGGTGGTCATGAGCTTTTAGACCTACAAGTTAGATTTGAGTTGTATTTGGAATAAGACTTAGTTTGAAACTTGGGTACTGGGAGTTGCAGGAGCTTGTGGTAATGTGACTGATCGGTTGCTAGACTGGCAGAAGAAAGTCTGCCTCCCTGCTCAGCTCTCCCCCTTCGTGCACCTTTCCTCCCTGTCTTTTCTGATTCATATTTCAAACCACAAATCATACAGAAAGATGCCCTATATAGGCCATTATAAACAGTAGTGATTTACTCACAAATGCTCTCCGAAGTACTTTTCTGTCAGTGTGCCTTAAATCTCACTGGTGTTGGAGCTGCAGGCTTGCAGCTCGTTAGTCCCTCACAGTGGGCAAGCCTGTGGGTTCTGATTGTAAACCTGCATTACCATATTCTGTGTAATAGTTGCTTTTCATTATCACTTTGCAATTTTCTTGTCCTCTTCCCACCAAGAGAAGAAATCAGGTTTTCATAAATTGTGAATAAGCTCCTGTCACGTGTGATCCATTGGTTTGTAGAAAGCCGTTAATTGTGATTCCTCCTCATTAAGTCTGACTTAAAAAGATCATGCAGAAGCCAGTGCTGCATTAAGCTTTTTTTTGTTGAGACACCACAGTAAGCCATGACCTTATAAAGCATAGCAGTCAGTATTTTTATTAGTATATAAGATACGATGCATTATACCTGCCATTTCTGTTATGTCCATGGATGGTGCATAGCTCTTAGCGATTCTGTACTTGACAGGTAAGATTGATACAGCACTGATCAATGTAAAAATACAACCTAATACAAGTTTCCCAACTATTCTAGTTATTGAATTAGCACAGTATTGGGAATTCCTTGTATTCTTGTGTGAGAAACGATTTGTAAGCAGGTCATCAATGTTAATGCTGTTTTAACCTTTGCTCGTTTGCTTAAGGATGTAACATTTGATGAGATGCTTACATCTTCTGGAAAAACTTCTCATTTTAGCCAAATAATTGACCTGCTTATTGGTGTAGTGATGGGAAAATGTGCTTAGGATACACATGTTGCAACCCAGACATTCAAGTCTTTAAACTTGCTTGGAAAAGGCACACAATTGGTAGCAAGATTGCAGTGTTGGTGGAGATGGGAAGATGGGCTGGGCTAGAAGTGGCAGCTGAGTGTTAGTATCAAGTACTTATTTATAAGAGAATTATTCTATTTCTTAGAGAAGATCTTTAGTAATATAATAAAAGCTCTCAGCTGAGCTGGCGTAGCCCAGGTTTGCTGGCCCAGCCATCTTCCAGGTTTTCTTATTTAATAACTTTTCCTCCAGTTTGCTAATAACTCTGTAGGAGTTCAGGCATGTGTTTGCAAGAGAAAGAAGCTCTCAGTGTTGAATTACCTTCTCTCAGAGAGGTGAAGCAGCTGCATAAGTTCCCAAGCAGCCAAGAAGTTGTACCTTGAATACTCTATACGCTGTGCAAGAAAGAAAACAGTTTTGATATACCACATGTAAGAGAAGGTGATTATTTAATGCCTATCTTTATCTGTGAGCATGATAGAGTGAAGATGATCTAAAGATGAACATTGTTCTGGCTTAGAAAAGCGCCTGTAGCAGCAGCCCATGAAAAGTTATTTCTGTGCTCTCACAGTAAGTCTTGCAGCTGCAGTCTTTATCTATGAAAACTGTTGTAAGTATCATCTTCTGTCTGCTGCTTGTTTTAACTGGAGAGGTATGAAGCCATCAGAGGGGGTTCTTGGACAGCATTCACCTAACTGACTTTGGCAGATACCCTCAGAACTGGTGAGCTTACAGGAACTGGAGGAGGAGTATCAGTTTTCAAACCCACATTTTAGTTGCATTTACTTTGTAGTATTCTCATGAGGAATGAGATCCATTATAAAGAATGCACCTCCTTAATCAACCTTTAGGATGAGGTTTTCAGGGTGATCTGAATACTCAGATGGAGTAGTTCAGGTCTAGATATGAAGAGCACAAATGACCATGGAAACTGCCTTGTTTAAGCTGCCCAGGATACAAACCCTGAAAATTTGAAAACAAACTAAAGGTTAATAAAGTTTATACTAAGCCATTGAGTAGAAATTACAATCAGAAAATGGTATTCAAATAGTTGCTGTGTGGGGGAAACTGCTAATTGCATCTCCTGGGTAAACAGGCATAAGAAAGCAGTTGCCTCAGGCAGCAAAATCCCAGCCTTAAGCCTAACAGAAAGACCTTTTGGGCTTCTCAGCAGCTCTTGAAGCTTTGTCTGCAGCAGTGGTGAAAGAGTGTGTCTCATGGGCATCCTTTTCTCCAGCAGGTTGTGGCCACTCCATCCAGGGGGTTTAGAGCCATAGACTGGTTTGCCCTGAGGTAGTGTGCAGGTAGTGAGCATCCCCCTGAGCAAGGGAAAGGAGCCAACAATTGTGCTGCTTCTTATCACTTTCCTCCTCCCTGTCCCACCCACACAGTTAGTGGGCACAAAGCTAGTTATGGGCTGCTGGGATAGGGCAGCTACAACAGGGAAGTGAAGGTAGATGCTCCAAGAAGAAGCAGTCTAGGCATGTCTTCTCATTGACAGCGCATGTGCTTGTATCTCGAAGTCTTGTACTCTTGTACTTGGAAGTTGCAAGCCACTAACTGAGCTGGTAGATATTGGAAAAGGCAGCTGTCAAGACTAAATGAAGAAAATACTTCCAATTCTTGAATATGCCCTTTCATTGTTTTTTGCTGGGTATGAAGTGAAGGAAAAGCCCCAAACCCCATCTGTGAGCTGGGTTGGTTTTGGAACCAAATAGGGTTTTAATGAGCCTGGCAAGGCTCCTCCTTTACACAGTGTCCATGAAAGCCCTGCAACTGAGTGGGTGCCCTGTTTGATTGATAGCTCAAAGTTACAAAGAGCCAACTTCCGTATCTTTAAACTACAAATAATCTCAGAGATCCTGCTCCTTGCCAGCAGACTGTTCCTTAAAATTGTCAAATAAATTAATTTTATCAGGCTAAAATGCAAGCTTTTATTTCATCTTCTTTGTCTCCAAAGCCCTTTTCCTTTTAAGCTAAGAGAAAACAAGAGAAAAAAAAGCACTTTTAAGAGAACTAGCACCATCTGTTGTGTTAAGCAATGTACTAGTGTAACCCACTAAACACACCTTATTCTTTATTTTTGCCTGAATTTGTCTGACCTATTATAAATTACTGTAAGCAGTTTGGCCTCTTATGTCTCTGCTTACCTTAAAATTCAGTCTAATCTGGTGCGATGTATTCCCTAGCTCCCATATGAAAAATGAAGAATTTACCTTTTTAGAAACTGCTTCAGTCCTAAGCCAAAATATCCATAAAGCTGTAGCTACTGTTTATTCACTTGCATAGAAACATCTATGATGTCTTCCAATTTTTGGATCCAGTTGCAAACAAATGTCACAAGTTAAATAACAAACCTTCTTCCCAGAGATCTGCCTATATTATTGATGGTGCTGTTAACAAACAGGAAAACAAGTAAGGGGGAGGCAGTCTAGCCTCTGCTTTGATCTCAACATGCAGTGGGCAAAAGTGTCGGCCAAACAGAGGAGGCCTGCATCAGAACAGTGGGATGAGGGAGGACATTGGCAGGACAGCTTCTGAATTTGTGTCCAAAGACTGCCAGAAGTTCGCAGTTCTTTCGGTTGATAAATGGAATAGCTTTTAAACACACTGTGATTCTCGTTCACTCCCCTTGCGCTTACCCCCCAGCAGACTCATGGCAGCTTGCAGGTGACTTCTCTCAAACACTGAAGAATATCCGCTGACAAGGAAATCTCTGTGCTGATTCATTCACTGTAATATTCACTTGCATGCCCTTCTGGTCCTCAGGACTTAAAAGAATAGGACTATCTTTACTGGCTCTTCTGCATTAGTATATTGTGCTGAGTTGTCTATCTAATTAGTTCCTTGAATGTCTGCTGGAAATTAACATTGCTTGGGAATGAGGAATGGAGCAGGGAGGTGATTTGGGAGTCAGGGGCATTGAGAGCTCTTCCCGACAGCAGAAAACAATCTTTGTCTGTCCATGTGGTACCATCAAACACCCTAAGCTGTATGTAGGAGACTTGGTTCATTTCAAACAACCAAGCTGTTCTGGCTTTGAGAGCAGCAGGTACAGTGATTGGTATTCCTGGAAAGGAAAACATTTCACAATCTTGAACCTTGATTACGTACACAAAACGAAATTATAGTAAGCTATGTATTATAGTAAACTAGAGGTCTTGAGAAACAGGATGGAAGAATAGTATAGTCTACTCTCAGGTACTTCAGATGAAGACTTAGGACAATGGTGACTCTTCACCTTATTAGACTTCAGATCTCATAGTTGCCTTTGTTCTTAAGAGTTTATAGATTAAGCCTAAAACTAAAACTCCCATTAATAATATCTTAAAGAAAAAGTTACATCTAAGCTGGGATGCTTAAAGCTTTTGAGCTGGGATGTGTTGCAGAAGTCATAAAGGTATATGCTGCCTACAATAAGCTGTTGATCTGCCTCTTCTCTTCCAGCTAGTGCTGGCTCTGTGGTGCTTATCCAGAAACATTTGGATATAAATGAGCTGGGAGTGTATTCTATTTGTTGCAGACCCAGGCAACTGGAAGGCTAAAATAAATGTAATATTCTTGAAATAAATTGAAGGAAACCCAACAGCCTATCTCCAGCTTTTGGCAGCTAGTGTTGTATTTATTTTTCTTTAGTACAAGTCAAACTGTGATATTTTCCTTCTCTCAGCAGGAGGAAGCCCAAAACATGTATTGAGGTGGTTCTGTGAA
Source organism: Loriculus beryllinus (assembly GCA_039877255.1). Classification (NCBI taxonomy): domain Eukaryota; kingdom Metazoa; phylum Chordata; class Aves; order Psittaciformes; family Psittacidae; genus Loriculus; species Loriculus beryllinus. Next base: position 6,282 of record JBCJKH010042521.1, read on the forward strand.
TGGCTGAAGCATTTATGGCATTGAAACAAGTGTGTTTTGCCCAGCTGTTTAGGAGAATATGCTGCATAATTGGTGTAGCATAAACAAAGTGACTATTGGCGAGCACAGCTGTCATTTTTATAGTCAGACTTGATGGAAAGCCTGGGAGTAACTTGTTATGGGAATCTGGTGGGTCTGTTTTGGCATTCTTAAAATGTAAGCTTCCAGAAGGATCTAGAAGATTTCTCAAACATGATGTGCTAGTGTTTTGTGCAAGGAAAACTATAATCGCTTTCCTCATTGAGATATAACACTGTTTTCTTCACTCTTCTTTTTTAGTGTCCAAACTTACTTTCTAACAACTCTGGTAGAATTGTGTGTGCAAAGGGAAGTAATCAAACTTAATCAGGACTTGTGAATGTGAGTTGGTTTTTCTTCTGTTTGGTGGTTTTTTGATTGGTTTTTCCTTGTGTTTTGAGTGACTGTTGCTTTTTAAATGAGGAGAGAGGATAATTTTTAAAATAAGCCATTAGTTTTTGTTTTAAAATAGATAATATACAGTAATCAAATATCACAAACTTAATGTGTTGAAAAGACCAGTAAATAACCTTTTGGAGATCATTGCCAGATCTGAGTGTATTTTCTGAAGCTGAGAAGTAATAAGAAACTTCTTCAGAGTAGGAATCTCTTGAATTGCAATAGTTACCTGAACAGATGTGTTCTAGAAATTGTAAAGGTCTACTTCTCTATGGATCATGAGAAAAAGGAAGAGAGCATTTTGTCAGAGCTCTTCCTACCAAGGAATGCATGGAGGAGAGCTCTGCTTATTCAGTATGAGGGACTTTTTGTTTTCAGTAAAGACAATATTCATTCATATACCACTAAAAACCCTTGGCAGTGGAATTTGGGGTTGTAACACCACAGTAACACCACAGTTGCTTTCATTGACTTGCCAGTTGATTGGGTCACACTGGAGAAGACAGGGCTGGAGAGGAAGACGAAGATGGAGGTGACTGATAGACAAGGTTGCTCTGAACAGCTTTATTCCCTAATGGAAGCTGTCAGACAAGCAGTATAGGATTCAGTATTGGGTAGAAATTCACCTAGAAGTTCTCAATAGGCTTTCTCAATAAAGATCACTATGGGACTCAAATTAAATGTAATCTTGGTTCTGTGACCTCTTCCACAGTCTCCCAATTGTACAGTCAACTTTTTGTTCAAGTGTGATGGAACTTGGGGTCTGCTAGATGGATGTGCCTGGATGCTCTTGTACTGTGAGCTCCCCAAAGTAAGTGAAAAGATGAGGCTTAACACTTTGCAGAAAACTCAGAAGTGAAGAGGTAGAACAGGCCTGAAGCTGAAGGGGTTGTGCACCACTACAACTACTCTTGCAGATGGAGCCTCTTCTCCAGATTCAATTTATAAATGCTTGATGACTTTTGAGTTGCAGAAAATGCTGCACCCCAGGGAGCTTTTCCTGTGGCTTCTGAGGCTTGGGTACTTGCTTATTACTCCTTACTGTAGTCCCTTTGTGTCCATCTGTGATCTATGACTCTGCTGGCCCCAAAGGTCCAACTAAGTGACCCAGAGAAAGATTGATCTCCCCACATCTTTATCCTGGGGGGACGTCTTTCTTCATCAGGTCTATTATTAAGAGCATTACAAATATGAGCAGCACACTAAGAAATCCTAATTTAGGATTGGCTTCAGTTTGGGTAGACAGCTTTATTTCTTTTATCATAGACTAAAAGAACTTACAATACGAAACTAAACAATAACTTTTTGTAAAACACCACAGACAACTAATGCCTTCCTTCCCTCTCCACCCAAAAAAACCCCACCCAACAGCAACAACAAAAACCAAACTCAAACCCCTGATAACTGGGAATGGGACTGTGAATTTCTTTTCAGTGTATTACAGCCTTCTGTTGAAAGCCTATGGGCAGAATCCTAGGTAGCTATGGAAAAGACCTGATGAGAAACATGTGAGGTTAACCTCTTTGAATAATAATGCCATCTGCAGGAGTTTCCCAGCCATCAGCGCTTGTCCCAGAAGACCATTTGTACTTCACAGCATTAATATTCATTAGGTGTAACACCATATGTTGCACAGCAGGATGCATTGCCAGCAGACTGTTTGTCATAAAGCCAGATTTAATAAAGCATTGTAAAGCAAACATTATGATGATAAATACAAAATGACAGGCTAATTAAGAGAATCTTAATTGCCATTCTTCCATAATAACATTTGTTTAGTACATATCTGTCTTGTGCTAGTACCTTTCTTGTACAGCTTTTCACTCTGTATTGGTTCCATAAGGGAATCTGTGCCTTTTATGTTTTAAGGCACTAATGTTCTGTTCCAGGAAATAAATTCAAGATTAATGAATTGTTGCTGCACTGTGGATGTGCATAATCATTGATCCCCAATCTTGATGAGTACAAAAATACCCAACCCTGAAATATAGATTTCAGAGGGGTGTGGGTTGGCTGAGGATATCTTAATGCCCCATCTTGAGGGAATAACTTGAAAATGCAGCAGTTGCAGTTCTCTGGACAGGTACTGTACAAATCTTTTACAGAAGGAACGTTTTTCAGTGAGCAACTGAGATACAATCTGCAGTTTTCACATAGCAGTGCACAGACTGAAAGGCCTCTTTGTTCCTCCTTCACTAGAGCAGAATTTCATTATTGCTTCATTCCCCTATACTGGCGACTTCATGGGAGAGGAAGGGATTTAAAGCGTTTGATATGGTATTATGAATTAATGCAGAGAAGTGTCACCTATTTTTCTTCTTGCTGATACCTTTTTATCATAGTAGCTGCTGCCAGAGTGTCAGGAAATTAATATAAACTTCTTTAAACTTGTCAAGGTGGCGAGTTACAAATCTTTCAGAAATTGTCTTTGTGTTTCTCCATGTTCCCTCTACATTTTACACTGTCTGTATGCTGGCAGTTGTCTGACTCTCCGTTATGTAAAGGAGACAAAGAAAGAATCATGACCTCAGAAGACCACAGCAAAACTTGTATGGGAGGTTAGCTCATCATAACTGATGCTGGAATTGGTTTTTAGTCTTCATCTTTGTGAGGGTTCCTCTTTCACAGGTGCTCTTTCTACTGTAACATAGATCATTTGGGTTTCTGCCTCTGAATGTGCACAGTCTTGCAGACAGAAAGAGATGACCGTAACCAAAAACAGGTACAAAAAATCTGGGGAATTAAAAAAAACCAATCCTTTGAGTACAGTGATGTGCTTTGAATTTACCATCGTGTCTTTGTACCCAGATGTCTTAAACCTGTCATTCATTTAACAGAGCAAAATATCCTTAGGGACAAAAAAGGGTGAAAAGGGGCCAAAAGTTTATAATTCATTAATTCATTTTAAAGAGTTTCTTCTGCCATCATACCTCAGATGGAATAGATTTATGTAGCTTGGGTTGTAGATTTTGAAATGGTATTGTTTGAGAAAATGGACTGTGCTGAGTTTTTTGTTTGGGTTTTGGGTTTTTGGTCCTCCCCCCTTTAAATTGTGACTGCATGTATATGCACCAGGCCTTTCCAAAGGCATAAAGTTTTCTGTATTGAATTTAAGAGACTGACCGCTGAAGGAACTTATAAAATGAAAGTAAGTATTTTATTCACCTCCCACCTCATCTTTGTGATCAGATTAATAAAGTATAGAAAAATTAGAAAACCTGGTCTGCTTGCTGTTAGCTTTTGGGTTTTTTTCCCCATTTTACTTAGTTTGTGATGAAATTGCAGCTGAAACAGAATGGGCATGGAAAGTCATGAGCTACATAGGAGATAGCTGTAGGGAATAAAAAGTGGGGTTTGTTTTTGGAGGGGGGAGAGTTGTGGTATTTTTGTTGGTAGTAGATGAAAAAAGATTATTTATTTATTGATTTATTTACTTATATTTTCTCTCTTCTTTGAACATTTCCTGAACTGACATTTACAGCCCTTCCCAGTCTCCCACCTGAATCATCTTCCAGCATTACCTTGCACAGTAGTTACTCTTGCTTTCCTCACTGAATACTACTTTCTGAACTCTTGTTTTTTGACCGTACTTCTTAAGTTTCAAAGTTCTGTCCTTAGCACACACAAATCATCAGAGCAGGATTTTCTAGCTTTTTAAATTTTTAGTTACTATTTTCACTCTAGGCTTTAACTATATTATGACCATCACTCGTTCTCTTTGCTTGCTGGGCTATGTTCAGATGACTATTATTATTTGACATTGCTTGTGATAATCAATTGCTTTCACATTTACACCATGTAGAGCATGAGGTCAGCAAAATATCTGTCTCCACCTTGTGTAACCTCAGCAGATACAGCCAAAAGAGGAAGAAAATTCCTAAAATTTGAGAGAAAAATACAAATGACAGAACAGCAGCCTCAACTTCATGTGGAACCTTAGGGGATCAAAAGGACTTCCAGTTCTCTGACAGGGTGGTGACTTTATCTGAAATCTGTGCTAGTGCTTCACTTGGTTAATGTAATGGACCAGTCATTGCTTAGAGAATGCATAGCTTTCCTGGTCATCTGAACAGCAAGTATACCTTCTGAGCCCTACTGGCATGTGAAAGGGCAGGCACATGTAACTAAAGGCTGTTGAAACTCTTCTGCAAATAGCATTAAATGTCAATAAAGCTCAAGTTGGTTGTTGTGATAAAAGCACCTTGGGGTTCAGGAAAGAAGTGGGATGACAAGGACAAATGAATAACTAATGAGTGCTTTCCTTTTCCCCAAAAAGGTGACTGGGTCAGTAATAATCTTGAGCAGGAAAGATGAGGTAACTGCAATAAGTTATTGAAGTAGAGAGATTTTTAGAAAACTAGAGATGGAAACTGCTTAAAAATAGTCACTGCCATTTATAAAATCATCTTCACCTGAGAACTACAAAGAGATTAAAATATTGGTGTTGGATTGTTTTTCAAAACACCTTCTACATTGTCTGACATGGAAATTTTCATGCTCTGAAATTTAAGCTTGATCATTCAATTAAAATCAAGCTAACTTTCAACTCACCTCCTGTTTCTTCCTCTTCACTTTTCCCATTAGTGTCAAAGGAGAATTTTGCTGTTTTTTGTTGTGATATACATAGTTTAGTAACAGGAGATAGAGCTTCTTTAGGCAACTCATAGAATCGTAGACTATCTTAAGTTGGAAGAGACACAAAAGGACCACAGAGTCCAACTCACTGTTCCTTGGAGAACTGCCTTGGAATGGTCATGTTCCCACAGTGTTATTCTTGCACATCAAGGTGAAGCTGTGAGGTCCAATGACAGTAATAAATGCTTTAGTCATTGCATCTGCTCTCCCCCTGCCACTTCAACTGGGCCAAGTGTTCTCTTGCTGGTGTAGTCTCCTTTATGCTGCAGCTTAACACTAGTGGTAGTTGCTGTACAGCTCTAGGGGGTAGCTGCACCATGGGGCAAATGGTTTTCAAATCCAAAACTCTGGCTTAGGAAAACAGTTTAGTATCTTGGTAGTTGAGGGGTAAATAAAACACCCAGTCGCTTGCCTGTTTCATGCAGGTATGGATATTTCAAATAGCAACTATAATTTTTTCTGTCCTCAAACTTTCTTCTAGTGCTGCGGTTAAAGATCTACAGGCAGATGTTGAATTTAAGGTGCTATTCTAGTCCTTTTAACTTCAGTGGGAATTTTTAGTCAGAAAAGGGAAGGTGAACTCATACGTTGCGGGCTGAAATTTGTTTGTGGTTTTGGCCCATTTTGTGTGTTTTAGTCATTTTATACTGAGAAAGCCCAGTGTGAGGTGCCTCTCTGTACAGTAGGCTGCCTGTCTGAGTGGTGACTTACAAAACCAATAGCATGTAGTCAGTCTTCTCATTTCTTACCTTATTCAGCAATATGATGCTAAGCAGAGATGTGCTGCATATGTTAAGAATGGATTTTCAAGACAGCTTTTAAATAGAATATTTTCAGTAGATTAGTGTTTCTTGTAGTCTGCATTTGTTTTGACAGCTTTGTCATCTTAATCACTTGAATAAGTAACAGCAAGTAGAACTGATTTTCTCATACTTCAGTGTACCAAAGCTTTCAAAACACTGGTGACAAAAGAAATAATGGATTTTTTTTTTTTGTATTTCCACGAAGTTGTGCTCTGTTGCTGAATTTCCTATTGGCAAAATGATTTTTGACAGACTTTTCAATGAGAGTTTGAGGACAGTTAAAGAATCAGCAGTTGGGCACATGCAAGCTTATAGGGCCAAGGCAATAAATAACAGTAAAGAAATGATGAAGCACCTCTGCAGCAGCAATTCTGTTCTTTGATCTGTGGCTTCTAGGTTCAATAGGAGTGACTTCAGAAAACAAACAAAAATCTAGACGAAGATCAGAGCTCAATACTATTGAAGTACTGTGCATGTCTTTCGAAAACAGTTAACCTTATTCCCCTCATGCTATTAATGTGTGTTGTCATCTGAGTAGCTCTGAAGATCATAAAAACATCACCTCTTTCATTGCTTTTGCAATCTTTGTAATATCCAGTCTTCACACAAGCGCAAGCCTTAATTCAAGAGGCTGTGGAAGCTAAATGTTTGCATTTGTTAAAAAGCATTTGGGAAAATTGATATTACATGCAATGTTATATTATCAGGCTCAGAAAGTCTGAGCTGCAAAGACCTGGAAACGACAAGAATATTTTTGGAGACAGGAATGGTGACTAGACCCTTGTTCTGACTTCGTACTGATGCTCTGATGCTGACTAAAATGCTGGTGTTTGAGAGGTGTTGGGTGGCATGCCTGTCTAAGGTGGTGGTTCACATAGCAAAAGCTTATATTACTCCCAATTGAACTTTGTATGGACTGAGGAGGAGGGGTCTCACTGAGGAAGTCCTCAGTGTTCAGCAAGAAATGATGCCCTGACCACTGGCTCATGGATGGACATGCC
>JBCJKH010042522.1:7004-23545 GCA_039877255.1 Loriculus beryllinus
AAGAAATTCTTTCCTGTTAGGGTGGTGAGGCACTGGAATGGGTTGCCCAAGGAAGTTGTGAGTGCTCCATCCCTGGCGGTGTTCAAGGCTAGGTTGGACGAAGCCTTGTGTGACATGGTTTACTGTGAGGTGTCCCTGTCCATGGCAGGGGGGTTGGAACTAGATGACTTTAAGGTCCTTTCCAACCCTAATTATTCTATGATTCTGTGATTCTGTGATTCTGTGATTCTGTAATGTAGTAGAGCTCGAAAACACAGCTGAACTTGCCAAGGAATAATGATAAATCTCTCTCCATCCCAGAGAGATCAATTCTGCCTTCACTTTGGCAGTGAGTGCATTGCAGCATCTCATGAGAGGGAAGGCACATGTTAACCCCTGGCAAGAGATGCCAGACAGATGACTGGCCTATGGTACAGGTCCGTGCACCACACCTAACTTGGTTTCAGCTGTCTTTTCTCTAACTGCTGAAACTTGTGAAATATAAAATAAATCCAAAAGTGAAATTGAAAATCACTAGATCTTTCATTAAAATTTACTAAATGTTGAATATCAGATACTGACTATCAAAATATATGTATGGTATGCACTTTTGGCATGACTCAGCTCATTTGGTGATAGCTGACTAGACAATATTAATGTAGTTTAATAATCAGGCTTCCACTAAAGTCAGTGATATGTGCAGAATGTGATTCAGTCTGAACAAAAGTTTCTTAGAGAGATGAGAGGAATTGCACAGCAGAGGAACACTACATACAAAAATCATTATCGAAGAAGTTTAGAAGGCTAGTTTATATTAGAACCCCAAAGTTCAACAAGTTTAAGTTGAGGTAAATTATTTGTATTCTAAGACTATTTCCATATTAAACAGGGTTTGCTCTAGAATATAGTAATAATGTATTTAATTTAAATAAAAGTTTTAATATGTATCCATCCCTTTTGAAGCAAGCAATAAACTACAGAGAAAAATGCAAAAATAATTTTTTAATAGGTACAGGTGGAAAATTGTGCAATAAAGAGAGTTCTCCTAAATTTACTAAGGAAACTGTCGTAAACTTAAAATATGTGTTTTCCCAAAGTGGATGAGATTTTGCTAGAAAATGAGGTAGTTCCAAGTTGCATAGTATAACCTGGAGCATTAAATTCTTCAGTCTATCTTTTTTAACTAGCAATGAGATATTATGAAAAGGAGAGGAGTGCCAGAGGAAAAAATAATCTAGTCTGGCAAGGAAGTCAATGTCAGAAAAACATCTAAAGCCACTTCAGAAAAATAGAACAAAATGCTTTCATGACCACGCAACAGTGTGTAGCCAAGTTGAATGACCTGGAAAGAGGCTTTAATTATTTTCTAAATCGCATTAGACTGAGATACACAGAAGAGTCAAATGTGCCTTGTAAGAAAATACAACAGTTCAAACCTTGCAAAGGCAATACATAATTACCTGTCTGTAGAACGATGCTGAGTGTTAACCATGCTGGCTCTGATGTTGAAGAGCATTTAAGCATGTAATTGATTTTAATCCTGAAGGTCTTCATTCTTGTCCAACATGGATTAACACTCAAACTCATATCTTTTAATATTTTATGGAATTAAGGCCTTAAGTAACATGTTTCAGTAAATGGCAGTAAAGATGCTTTTGTTTTCATTTAAGCAAGTAGTTTTAGCAATGAAGGAAACTCACCATTATTATGATACTTTGGTTAAATGCAATTCCTTTCAGATCTCATCTCAAAAATTTCAGGAAAGTGTCAAACTAGCATTTGGTATAAAGCTGCATGGCAACTGAAGGCTCTCAGGTTGTCAAAGCATGTTATACCTAGTATATCCTTAAAAAAACAAAAAACAACCCTTTGAATTGAAGCGTTGGGGACATGTCTTTAAAATATCCCATCTTCCCTCTTTGCAAATACTTTGGTAAGTGCCTGCTGAAATATTGTGTATTTGAAATTGCATTTGTTAACACGGGCATGGCTTTTAACTTTTTTTTTCTCCCCCCAGGCATATGATTTACATCCTCGGGCATTGTATAGCCCATCATGGGTTCAGTGAGTCTCACCTACAAGTCATAAATAAAAAAGAAGGCAGCTTCGGTTTCAAACTTCCCTACAAGTACTGCGTGTTAGCTATCAAAGAAAATGGGGGTGAGATAGTATCTCTTCAACGACTTCAAAACTGCCTCGTTCTGACACAGTTCCTTGTAAAAAATGAAAGAAAAAAACCTTCACGTTTGAACGGTTATGCTCTTGAGTGCTGAATGTATGTATGTATATATGTACACATCTACTGAATCTCTTTTCTTTTTTTCTATAATTTTTTATACATGTCTCCTGTTTTCAGTCCAGCATATGAAATGCTATACCATAGAATCATAGAATAATTCAGGTGGGAAAGGACCTTAAGATCGCCTAGTTCCAACACTTCTACCATGGGCAGGGATGTCCCACACTAGACCACGTCGCACTAGGCTCTGTTCAGCCTGACCTTGAGCACTGACAGAGATGAAGCCTTCACAACTTCCTTGCTCAACCTGTTCCAGTGCCTCATCACCCTCATGGTAAAGAACTTCTTCCTTATATCTAACCTGAACTTCGCCTGTTTTAGTTTGAACCCATTACCCCTTGTCCTATCACAGTAGAACCTTTTATTTAAAAAAAAAAGAGCATACGAACTTAAAAACTTGCAAGATTTTAGTAATAAAAAGCAACATACTCAGCAAAAGACAAAATTGTTGAAAAAGTTAGAAAATGCCACTGCTGTTATTTTTTTTAATGGTAGAAATATGTTTTCAAAAACACCCAACCTTTTCCTGAGATTGACAGCTGTCTTTCTCCACTTTGAAAAATGCTCAATAAAGATGATTGTTACATTAATTTGAAGACTGCTTAGGCATATTTAAATGACAAAGTACACATGCTACAATGAAAAAGTCTATTAAAAGGTATGTGGTCAATAACAAAACCCTTGAGATTAAGTAATACAACTTGTTTCATAACATTCTAATGTGTTGCAGTTCTTATTCGTTCTGCTATTTTAGAAATTATGAAAACCATATGCAATTTTATAAGCTACTTTTAATCATTCATTGCTCCAGAATTAGCCAATACACATTGCTTGGGAAGCAAATTTCAAACCATTTATCAGGGAATCCTGCTTCACTCTGCTGTCTTTTCACAGAGGCATATAATCAGAGGCGCTGGTTGATGAAGTAAATATTTTCTGATTTCCACAGCCACTCCTCTCCATTCTCTTTGTTCTTTTCTTAATTAATGGTATCTCTCATTCCTCATTTGAGAGGTATCCAAACAAAAAAAAAAGTTATTTATTGCTTTCTTCCTATGTGAAAAAATAAGGAAACTTTAAGCAGGAAACATTAATCTTCATTTTTTATATTCTAGTGGATTTAAATCAACATCTTCAAAGACTTCACTAGATTCAGATAATTTTGGAGACAATTTGTCCTGATTACTACGTAACAAAACGTGTCTCTGACTTTAGTTGTTTTACATGATGAGTTCAGTTACATATGCTCATCTCATTAAAATTTCATTTCTCATTAAAATTTCCCCCTCAGACTTTCTACTTACTACTTGTTCTTGTAAATAATAGCTAAAATTGATGTCATAGAATCATTTGGTCCTTAAGAATCTGAGGTCAAAGAAATTGGACTGCAGCTATTAACTCCATACAGGATCACTGATGTGTAGAGAGTTCTAGGCAAAAAGCAGACTTTAATACCTTTAGTGTAATGGATGTCAGTCTGTATTATATGTCTAGATGTGACTACTGTCATGGTTTAACCTCAGACCCAGCCAGCAATTAATCACCATGCAGCAGGTCACTCACTGCCCCATGACTGGGGATAGAATCCAGTCACCTCCTTATTCCTCATGTGCCTTATAATAGTTTCTAGGAGAATTTGTTCCATGATCTTGCCAGGCATAGAGGTGAGATTGACTGGTAAGTAGCTTCACAGGCCTTCTTTTTTTTCCGCTTCTTATAAATGGGGTTTATGTTTCTCCTCCAGTCAATACAAACTTCACCAGACTGCCATGATGTCTCAAATATGATACTTAGTGGTTTGGCCACTTCATCTGCCAGTCCCCTTAGAACCCCTGGATGCATCTCAGCGGGTCTCATGGACTTATGCACCCTCAAGTTCCTTAGATGGTCTTGAACCTGATCTTTTCCTTCAGTGGATGGTTCTTCATTCTCCCAGTCCCTGCATTTGTCTTCTGCAACTTGGGTGGTATGGCTGGAGCACTTGCCTATGAGGACCAAGGCAAAAAGTTGTTGAGTACCTCAGCATTCTCCATAGTCCAGGTAACCAGGTCTCCTATTTCTTTCTGAAGAGAGCCAATATTGTTCCTAGTCTTCCTTTTATCTCCAGCATACCTATAGATGTTTTTCTTGTTGCCCTTGATGACCCTGACCAGATTTAATTCTGTCAGGGCTTTAGCTTTCCTAACCTGATCCCCGTCTGTTCAGATAATATCTCTGTATTCCTCCCAGGCACTCCATCCATGCTTCCACCCTCTGCAGGTTTCCTTTTTGTTTTGGAGTTTGTCCAGAAGCACCTTCTCCGAACACACAGGCCTCCCAGAATTCTTGTTTGACTTCCTCTTTGTTAGTTCAGCAAGTGACATATTACTTAGCTATTTTTATAATCATTGTAAAAGATAATAGGTGTGACTGTAAGTGTTCCAGAACTATCCTGTGGTGCAGGCTGAACACAGCGCATTAATAACTGTGCACTAAGGAATGGAAGCAGAACTGAAATCTTAACATATCTTGTATTTCCTGTCAGAATTAAACTGTTTTTTTCATATGCCCTGTGTGGAATTTTTTAAAGCTGTCGCGATTTAGACTCAGACGGTAACTCAGCGCCAGGCAACCACTCGCTCACCTGCGCTTACTCATCACTGGGGCAGGACGGGGAGCAGAATTAAAAGAATGTAAAATCCATGGGTTGAGATAAGAACAGTTTAATAACTATAATAAAGTAAAATAAAGTGATAATAGAATTATTACCAATAACAATACTGATAATAATAATAAGGAGCAACACCAACAAAACAAAAAAAAAAAATGACAATTCAGAAAATCAAAGTGATGCACAACACATTGTTTGCCACCTGCTGACCTGAGCAGTGATCTGTCCCTTGCAGGTAACTCCCCCAGACTATATACTGGGCATGACGTGCTGTGGTATGGAATATCCCTTTGACAGGTTTGGGTCAGGTGCCCTGTCTCTGCTTCCTCCTGTGTTCCTGTGCTTCTCCTCAGTGGCAGACAGTGAGAGACTGAAAGACTTTTCAATCCTTGATAAGGGTAAGTGTTACTTAGAAACAACTGAAGCATTGGTGTTCTACCAACATTGTTCTCATACTAAAGTCAAAACACAGCACTGCATCATGAAGAAAACCGGCTCTGTCACAGCTGAAACCATGACAAAAGCCATCTGAGATGTTTAGATGTCCCAGAATCCTTGTGACTATTACACCAGCATTGTTCAAGGCCAGACCGGCCAGAGCATTCAGCAACATGGTCTAGGGTGAGGCAACCCTTCCCAAGGCATCGGGAGTGGAACTAGATGATCTTACAGTCCTTTCCAGCCCTAATTTTCTATGATTCTATACAACAGTTAATCAGCTTTTTAAATTTCAACTTTGGGGCTCCTTTTGATCTCCAGAATTCCTCTTAGCTAACAGCTCTTTGGGGAGCATTTTCCCTAAATACTGAAGACAGAAACCAAAATTTTATTTAAGGATTCTTCTTTATCTGTTTTCCTTAGGCCTTCTGCTAACAAAGATTAAAAGCAGTAATCTAATTTACGGGATTTCTACAGACGTACAGGCAGGAAAACTCTAATAGGATATTACTGTTTTCCTCATATGCAAATGCAGTAAAATGAGAAGGTTGATTTTCTTTCTTTATTCCCTTTTTTTCCAATGTATGCTGTAGGAGGAAAGCTATTTGACACTATAATTTTGCATGATTCAGAGCTATGACTCACCTGGAACTAAACTCTTTAAAAAGCTTCTTATTCATGAGACCGCTGTTTCTACAGCCAGTGAAATATCTAGATTTGAGGTACATGTAAAAAATAAAAGCTTTTAGGATGAAATCAGGGATTTTTATTTTTTTTTTTATTATTTTACTTATACCTTTATCTTTGCTTCAGAACGAAGAAAAAAAAAATTAGTCCTTACTTTAGTTTTCACTTGTGCTACCATTTTCCATATCAGCCATTGTTGTGGCAGGTTTCTAAAACAGTTGATGTTGAAGAAACAGAAAGAACACTGTTTATTAACACATAGAAAATCCATAAAATGTTGCAATTAGAAAAAGACCGGGCAATAAAACTTTCTTTTGTTGTCCCTTTCTGCAAATATATGTGCAGTTTAATTTTTCTTCTTCATGAAAAGCTAGTCACTAATCTTAATTACATTCCTTAAAAAGACTGTTATGGAAAAGCAGAGTGTATTAAATGAAGCAGACTACCATATTCTTTCATAGGAACAAAGAAGGATTATTCACAGCTCCTCAAAATGTTCTCCTCTGTACCATATTATGTTGTAATGATTAAAATAAATTTCAGTATGTGCTTGATAGAACCTCAGAGGTCATGTTAAGGGTAAGAGTAAGAAAAAAATTCTGATAGCCAGATTAAGGGGAAGCATAGACTCATAGATCAGGCACAGAAATGAGCTCTGGGAGGCTGCTTCCATATACCTTTATTCTTCCACGTAAAACTGTCTTCAAAAGCAAAACCATGTCCATGTCCTTTTCCATTTTGCTTGTGTTTTCTTTGACACAAAAGCAATTTGCATCTAAAATCTCAGCAAGATCTCAATAAGCATCAGGCGCTAAACTTTTACAACGGTCCATATTTTAAATTTTAAAATACAGGATTGCTGAATGGCTTTTTGCATTACTGTTATTTGTGCTGCACGAAAGTAAACTATTTGTATATAGTTCTTTTCAGCAGGTTGTTAATAATTTATCATTCAGATAAGCTATGCAGACCCCAGGATAGATGAAAACAGAACTTCACTCTTTAAAACTGAATTTATCAGAAGCCTGTCTAAATTCTTTCATAGTTTGAGCATAAAGGAGGCCAAGATCTCTGTTTCACTGTATTCATACACCACAGGAGAGAAAAGCAGGGCTCTATGAATGAACTCCACTGAGGAAAGCTCATTTCCTATACCCTGGTCCTGCTGATTTTGGGACAGACAAATGGGAGTATGATGTGGGAGGACTGGAAGGTGTCAGAGCAGATATAGGACATGAGGAAGATGCAGGGGTGGCAGAAACTCTGAAATGAGGTTTCTTTCTTCTTTTCTTACTACAGCTCAGTCCATCACATTCCCCTGTCCTCAACTGCTCCAGGGCATGTGGGAGCAGTTATAAATTGTGGGAACTTCTGGGTAATGCTACATGGGTGAAAAATGATGCGTTTATCTATGCCTTGAAGGCGGCTTTGGCTGATAGATAATACTGGGCTTTGAGCACTATGGTCTATACAGAAGTTACAGCAAGTAAAACAATTAAGAAGACTACTGAAGGCAGAATACAAGGAATTAAGACCTTAATAAAGCACCATGTTTGCTGACATAGCTGTGAAACTTCACCTTTTTTTTTTCCTCCAATTAGAACAAACAATCCTACAGAATTCATGCATGCTGAGCTCTCACAGACTCCAGAATTTTTCCTTCTGAGAAATCTCCAAACTATTGCAGAAGTTGTTTATTCTGTGCTCTGTGAGGTGGTAGCTACTTTTTGATGTGTTACATTAATAATTTTACCACCCAGATATACGGATAAAAAAAAAAAAAGCATTTCCTTTTACTTTGGCCACAACTGTGTATTTTAATGTTATTTTTGAAAGGCCAGTGTTACAACAAACTTCCAGAAATTTCTAAGAATGTGGAAGCTCAATTTAGTGTAATTTCTTTTAAATCATCTCAGCAACACCTGCTTTAAGATTTAGACCTGACTGTATCACAAAACCTTTTTATATCCCATATGCTTATTCATGACATGCAAACACACAGGAAGAATAATGCCTTTGACTAGAAATCTTCATAGAATTTACATTTTTTTTGGTGAGCATTCCTCATCTCTGAGAGTGTACCAAAACTGACAAGCACGAATGCAGAGTGTCTGTGTGTTACTAAGCAATGCAGTCAGTATTCAAGGGAGATATCTCTTATAAAGTTAATTAAAGCTCCAAAACTCACCTGTAAACTACTTAGGCAAACCTTTAATTTTGTATGACTGAAGGCAGTCTGGAGTCTACTCTGGAATAGTGCATTTCAATTTGTTATATTTGCAGAATTTTCTGGTCTTAAAAAAAAAAACTAAAATAAAGATAAAAAATTGAGAGTTGGGTTATTTTGGGTTTTGATATTTTTGTTTGATTTTTCTGAATAGATATGAATGATCGATAACTGAAATTTTGCAAAATACTTTACAATGGCATGTAATTGTAATGAGAATTAAAAACATTTATAATTTATTGTGAGGATGTGGTATGTGATGTTTGGGAGTTATTCTGGGCAATAGTTATCACCTAGTATATAAGCTACAGTAGACAGGCCATGAACAGGTTCAAAGCTATGGATATAAACTAGAAGCCAAACCGACAAAAAAACCCCTTGTAGCTGGTATTTACTAAAGGCTGCCTGATCATGGGAAGTCTGTTGATAAAGTGTTCTAACTTCATCTATGGGAAGCATCACATTTACAGGCCCTGATCCTGCTATGGGACTTCAGTCACCCTTATATATGCTGGAAAAGCAGCACAGTGAACTGTAAATAATACAGCAGACTGTTGGATTATATTGGGTGATAATTTCTTAACTTAGGTGATAGCCCCATCAGGGGAGAAGCACTACTACATCTGTTGGCCATCAACAGGCATGAAGGAATTAGAGGTCAAGATTGGTGGCAACCTGAGCAGCAGTAATCATGACCTGGCAGAATTCACAATCTTGATGCATATGTACCAGGCAAAGAGTAAAGTCAAGACCCTGAATTTTAGGAGACCAAACTTTCAGTTGTTTAAGGAATTAGTGGATGGGAACCTCTAGGAAACTGCCCTGTCCTGGGTTCAGCAGGAGCAGTCATTTTTCTCCTTCCTAGTACCTGGTGCAGTGATGTTTTTTTAACTTTAGCCTGAGAACAACATTGATAACACAACAATGTTTTGAGTTGTTGCTAAGTAATATTTACTCCAATCAAGGACTCTTCAGTCTCATGCTCTGCCAGTGAGGAGGGGAACAAGAAGTCAGGAAGAAGCAGAGAAAGGACACCTGACCCAAACTAGCCAAAAGGGTATTCCATATAACAGCATGTCATGCCGAGTACATAAAATGGGAGGAGTTATCTGGAAGGCTCAGATCATTGCTTGGGTCAGGCGGGTGGTGAGCAGTTGCAGTTTCTTCCCTTGTTATTTCCCTTATGATTATTATTACTAATGGTAGCAGTAGTGGTTATACCTTAATTTCTGGACTGTTCTTTTCTCAACCCGTGGGAGTTACATTCTCTCAGTTCTCCTCCCCATCCCTTCAGGAGCAGGGGCAGGAAAAAAGCAGGGAGTGGGCAAGTGGCTGCGTGGTTTTGAGTTACTGGCTGGGCTTAAACTATGAGACTGCCCTGTGAGATAAAGATGCTGAACAAACCTGGCAACTCTTTAATAACATATTTTCTAGAGTGTAAGAGTTCTCGATTCGCATGTGACAAAAATCAGGCAAGCGTGGTAGTAGACCAGGATGGCCAAGTGACTACCTCCTTGTCAAATTAAGGACAAGAAGGAAATGCACAGGCAGTGGAACCAGGGACATGTATCTTGGGAAGATTTTAAAGACACTTCCCAAATGTGTAGGGCTGGGATCAGAAAAGGCAAGGCACAGCTGGAGCTTAATTTAACAAGTGATAATTAGAACAATAAGAAGGGCTTCAACAAGAACATTAATCAGAATGTAAGGTTAAAGAAAAATCATTCTTCCAATAAATAAGACAGGAGGAACTAGTGACAACAATCATGGAGAGGTATTCAATTGTTGGGTTTTTTTCATCATTTTTCAATGGTAATGACTCTTCCCACTTTCCAGCCCCAGAACCTCAAAGCAGCAACTGGAATCTTGTAGTGTCTCCCATCCTAAGAAAATACAGTGTTCAACACACCTGAAGAACTTGAACATACATAAGTCCATAGGACCTGACAAGATGCATCCCAGGGTCCTAAAGGATTTGACTGATGTAGTCACTTAGCCACTCTGGATCATATTCGAAAAGTTGTAGCAGTTTGGCAAAGTCCCCACTGATTGGAGAAAGGGGAATATCACCCCCATTTTCAAAAAAGGTAATAAAGAGGACCCTGGGAATTACTGACCAGTCAGCCTCACCTCCATGCCTGGTAAGATCATGGAATAAATCCCTCTGGAAGATATGTCAAAACATATCATAGAATTATAGAATAATTTGGGTTGGAAGCAACTTTAAAGCTCATTTATTTCCAACCCCTCTGCCAGGGACACCTCCCACTAGACCAGGTTGCTCCAAAACCCATCCAACCTGGCCTTGAACACTTCCAGGTAGGGGGCAGCTTCTCTGGGCATCCTGTCTCACCACCCTCATTGTAATGAATTTCTTCCCAATGTCTAATCTAAATCTACCCTCTTTCACCTTAAAGCTGTTCCCCCTTGTCCTATCCTTTCCTGCCTTTTTAAAATGTCTCTCTCCAGATTTCTTGCAGTCCCTTTTTAGGTATTGGAAGACTGTTATAAGGTCTACCCTGAACCTTCTCTTCTCCAGACTGAACAACTCCAACTTTCTCAGCCTGTCTTCACAAAAGATGTGTTTCAGGCCTCTGAATTTCTGATCAACTTTATTGGTTTATAGTAGAAAAATTAAGCTTGAACTGTTGATGGAATTGGACCACCTGAAGGTTTGTTTGTGTATTGGACTTGAATGGGAAAGTTTTTCTTTTTTAAATGTTTCCTTTTCTGCACTGAAGAAAAACAAAGATCTTGTGATGGTTTTTTAACACCTTCTTCTCATCATGACTGCAGTTATTCTATATATTATGCAATTCAAATGAATATCATAATGTTTTATTTATCATCATTTTGTCCTGTGAGACATATCATAACTGGATATGTCAGGGTCTTTTATTACTGATTATTCATAGTTCATTAGACTTAGTAACACAGTCCATTTCACAGGTGCCAGGTAGACTGTTGTCTGAAAGTTTAACAGAATATTGTTGTTTATCTAATATGAAAATTTTTCCAATGCAAATTGGAATCTATTGTTCCATAGTATAAGTTAAATTAATAATGTGACTTCCCTCCAAAATTCCAAAAATATGAGAAACTTTACACTAAGAGCGAAGCTTGACATTACTAACAAAATGCATAGTTTTATATTTCTAAAATTTTTAATGCAATTTTATTTTGATTTGTAACTAACTTGAGTCTTTAAATATTGCCTCAGAAGTAAATACTGGCAACATAATAAAAGTAATAGTATTTTAATTTAATATTAAAATTCTCTTCTCAAATTAATCTTTTATTGCTTTAAAACTATGCATCTTTTAAATATTAAATTATGGAGAGCTGAACAAATCCAAATATTGTGCTATAATTTCACAGGCACAGTTGGTAAAAAAATCAGGACAAGAACTTAAATGGTTTATGCTTGCATTATAAATATTTATTTCAGTATCTCTGAGTCTTTGCTTGCATTCCTCTCTGTCCACAACTTCAAGGTTTCAAGAATATTCACCCCACTCACTAGGCCAATATACTACTCCCAGATACTAATAGCAAGAGGGTTTTCTGACTCATCATGACCCTTTTTTCAATACTTTCTCTTTAAATAATGCCAAATATTCAAGCATAGCATCACTATAATCAATAAGGCACAAAATTTATAATTTGCTATGGTATTTACCTTCCTGTTAGCAACCACTGCAGGCTACTTATCATTCCTCACAGATACAACTGAAAGCTGGCTCTCCAAAAACAATTTCTGTATAGAGAGTTGTAAGTAGAACAGAGAAGAGATGACTATTATAAGCATCAGCCTGGTGGGGGTAGAAAAGCCATTATATTCCCCATTTTTGTTACTGCCAAGAGAAAGAGAATGCAGCTCAACATAGTCAGAAAAAATAGGAGAGAAATAGTTGTAATAACTTAGTGGGAGAAATGAGATTACTCTGGAAACAAAATGCCTAAGTTCTGATGTTGGACATTTATTTTTTCTGTTGTACAGTAATTTAATGACAGTTGATAAAGATCACAAAACAATGATGGTTTTTCATATAAGAATTCATAATTCTCTGTATCCCCCTTTCTGCCTCCAGCCAGAGATTAATGTAATGCTTCAGCTGTGAGAACAACAGCCTTAGGGTCTTTAGGAGAGAAAATATGAGAAATGTAATTCTATGACTTTATGGTTAGGGGAGTTACACAGGAATATCAATGTGTTGCTTCTACTTTCTGCACTTAAGGCAATGACACTCTGTGATTGGCATAAGGACCAAATGCTGCCATTTCTTAACTTTCTGTTGTCTTTCAAGCCTAACTGTAGTCACATCAAAAAGTCAATCTTTCTCAAGTTATACTGCAAGCATCCCACTTATCCCTTCTACCCTGCAGAATCCAACACCTTAACCAGAGTACATACTCTTCTGTGTGTCTTTTTAAAAGGACAGGGCTTGATAATGACCACCAAAAAAGATTCAACTCTAGCTGCAGGTCACTTTTCTTTCGTTGAAAAGCACTCAATTGTCTTTCACAAGTATTTGGTTTTTTTCCTTTAGAAATTTTCAGGACCTAGTTTCCTACACTGCCTTAGAAGGAGCTCCTCTCTGCACTTTAGGCATGAACTGTTGTAAGGCAGAAAAATGTGTCATTTGAATAACCATTTTAGGATGAATCTTGATTCTCAAGACACTCCCCTAGATTGGCATAAAATATCAGTATTTCATTAGAAAATATAAAGATCTTTCTGAAAACAAGCTAAGTCAGTGAGAGACATTTCATTTACTTGTGTCTCATTAACTGACTGTTGGTGACAGCAACTGACAATCAAAAATCATAGAATCATAGAGTCAACTAGGTTGGAGAAGACCTTTAAGATCATCAAGTCTAACCATTATAGTATAACTTGTCAATTTAAAAACAATACAAAACAAATCAAAACAACACAATAAACAAACACATTTTAACTTTTTTTTTAAATATCACTTCTCTCTGTTCTGATCATCACGGCTGCCAAGATCACTATTGTTAGTAAGACTTCTCTGTTCCCTACAGCATCAATGATAAGCAGTTGATAAGGAAAAAAGCTCCTTATTTTTCAGCTGTTCTGTCAAAATATATTTAATCTCAATCGACAAAATCTTCTTCAGACAGTAGGAAATTTGCTTGTAAAATTATCATAGTTAAGCTTGGAGGCATTTATGAAGTATAGAATCAAGCTCATGGAATGTCTCCATTTGTTTCGAAAACGTAGTGGAAAACCCATGTCATCAGTGAGCCCAGCATGGTCCCAGTCAATGATACTTAGAATCATAGAATCACAGAATAGTTATGGTTGGAAAGAACCTAAGATCATCTAGTTCCAACCCCCCTGCCATGTCACTAATCCATGTCACACAAACCTCCATCTAATCTCGCCTTGAACACTGCCAGGGATGGAAGTGTTTCTTGCTTGTAAAAGGCACTGCCTCTTTCTATTGCTTGACCAGGAAAGGTAAATATTCTGTGCCACAGAGAAACATAACCAATAGGAGTGGACCTGATGAAGCTAAAGTGTAGTCATATAATTTACAAATAAGATCTTTGGTTAAATTACCTTGCTTGTGAAATAAGCCGCTTTCACCATAAATACACAGAAACATTCTCCGGCCTTCCCATAATGACTTCAATTTGTAATGCCTAATACACAGCTACAAAGTCACCTCTACACTAATAGAAATATCTTCTGCCCACTACACATGGAATGCACATAACTTATTTTGAGTCAACCACCTTAAACAGTTTGAATGACCACGAGTCTAGCAGATTCCCTAAATGTAACATTTGGAAAAAAAAAAAAAGAAACCAAAAAAATCATTATCTTATGAAAGTGAAAATACAGCAAACGAAATGCATAAAGTCTAATATGATTCAAATGGCTTACAAATGCAGCTCAAATACATTATTTTTAAAATACTTCTGAAGATGAATCAGTCACAGGGCTCCTGAAGTTATATCAAAACTCTTATAACTGCTGTGTCTAATCTCATCATTCAAAGCCTCTGGCTTCACAAAGGCAGAAGGATCATAATAAAAGCCTGAGGTTGCTCCACAATGTCCATAAAAATATTAGGAAACCTGTCATAGTGATCAACTTGAAATGCCATTAGCATGTTGTGTCTCTCTGGATTAATGAGATTACCATTACCTGAAAAAGTCAGACTGGATGACTTGTAATATTTGTGTGACAGAATCTATGGCTCTAGGTCTCATCCTGCTTTGCACATGGTCTCAGAACATCTTTATCAAATCATGGCCTAAGTCCTAGACACCAGTGTCAGACTTCTGCTCATATTAGTGTGATACTAGAAATACAATGCATGTAAAATATTCTCAGGTAAAATGGAGACAAAAAATGTTCATACATAGATCAAATTTGAATTACAATCATTGCATTAATGCATGTTAGTAAAAATATTATTGTCATAAACATTTCATGAACAAGAGCAATTCAAGTCACTGTTGTTGTCAATTTATTTTATCTGCAAAGTCTATCTCACCTAGCAAATATGCATAGCAATATTAAAGAATCATGCAAATTCCACTACAATGTTAGCATACAGAGCAAGCATTGTAGAGCAAGACTTGACAAGTGTCAAAACCTGTTATTATTACACAGGGATTTACAACAGAGGCTTGTTAACATATGCAAAATCTTACAACCTTAGGCAAGAGCTATCAGCACATACCTTTTTTAGTTTTAGTGATTCAATAGGGTTTTTCTGAATCACTTTTTTCATGATTCAATAGTTTGTATAAAGCTATTGAATCACATGGCTTACTGTGGCATAATTAAAAAAAAAAATATTGTCCAAGGCTATGAGAATGCATATTAGATTTTCAAAGGGATTTTGATAGGTAAACTGAGTAAAAACATTTTGAAAAGGAGACTCACCTACAAGAACGCTATCAGATTTTTTGCTTAAAGCAGTTTTATTGAAAGCTGCTATAATTCCTGAAGTAAATAAAATATACAATTTCATTAGAAAATGACACCATGTAAGAAGTAAATAATAATAAAAAAGCCATGCTTAAGACTGTATATCAGACTCTTTAAACCCTTGTTATTTTGAATATATATAGTTTAATGAAAAAAAACCTTTAGAATTACTTCAATTCAAAATTATGATCTGTCACTCAAAGCTGACAACACTCAAAGCATAGCAATATGCTAAGCAGCAGTTAATAATAATAAACAAGTGAAGGATCCATAAACAATACTAAAAAGTCTATTCAAACAGGCAAATAGATATGTCCATTAAAGTAGGGTAAATAATCCTGTTCCTCTAAAGTTTTAGGAGATTTATAGCTGCCACAGTACTCAAGATGTAAATTATATTTTTCATCTAAAAATGGCAGCCCTAGAGAATCTGGATAGACACAAAAAAAGACATAAAATTGAGTTCATTGTAAACTATACTTCTCAATTACCTACATAAATCATATATGTTAATTTTTTCACTAGCACTAAACTAGTTTTGAGTACGAGATCAGCTTCCAGTGAACGCTATATACAGATTGTCATTTCAGACCTACCACCCACATACCATATATGACCAAGTAACAACATTTTGAACACTTAGTAAATAAAATAATAAATCTCTATGCCATTAACTTGTGAGATGAAACAAGATTACAGCCTGTAGTGATGCTGAAAACAATCCATAAACTATCTATAATTCAGCAATAGAACAGCAGGAATACCTAAAACAGGATTTTCAAAGAAAACAATTCAATATTTTCCTATTTAAGACAGAGGAGGCATATGAAAGACCTTCAGAAAACATGCATCAGTGTGACAGATGGGAACATTTAATATGTGAGAGAATTTGTGGGGCAGAAAATAAATTCATCTCCCATGTTGCAGGAATGTTGCAGGAGGAAAAAAGTTATCTGAAGCCTTTATACTCTGAAAGCTTCTGTAATAGAAGTAAGAAGTTTGAGAAAAAGTGATGCCTATATTTCAAGTTGCTAAACATATGCCGGGTGAACTTTTCAACCTTAAAATAGTGTTCTAAAAACCAGAAAAATATTGGATAAGTAACTCCCACATGCAGGACCCACCAAAACACCCACAGCTTGCTTTTCCAGCAGACACAGTTCTTACATTGCTGCTGTGAAGCAAATCCTACACTTCAAAGCATTTAATTTTTCAAGATCAAACTGAGCATCTAGTTGCATTTTCGTGTGCACTTCAGTGACTAAACAAGCAGTTCAACCTACTTGTGGCC
>JBCJKH010042525.1:0-20714 GCA_039877255.1 Loriculus beryllinus
AAAAAAGGCTGGTGGAGTTTGAAACAGCCACAAAGTATTGATCTTGGTTCTCAGAAGTAGCTGTGAGTGTAGCAACCCCAGAAGAACCACAGCCATCCAGGGAGGCATGGTCAGGCAGGGGCATAGGGATGCTGTGTACCTCCTCACATCCCCTCGAGAGGAGTGTTGGAGCTGATGCTAGCTGAGGCCTTCATGCTGTCCTGCACTGCACCCTGGTACTGAGGTTCCTGCTCTGCCTTGCTGCCAGGGGCCTTCTCAGCCCCCACCCCAACCCTCAGCAGCCCCTGCTGCTCCTTTAGGGAGGCTTCTTACAGATCAATGGTGGATTTAGGAGTGCATTAGTGTGGTGAGAACTCAGAAGCCTGCCGAAGAGCTCACTACGTGTCTTCTTCCAGCCAGCTGAAGTCCTACGTATGTGTGTGTGCATAGTTGCATATATACACTGATACATGCATACAAGGTCTGTTTCTGCAGCCCGTCCAGTCCAGGAACCTGAGCACTGACACACAGCCCAGGCACTGCTGCAGGACGCACGGGGCGCTTTGCTGCTGGACCAGGACTAGGGCGAAGGAAACCCGTACGAGAGGGGCTGGGCAAAGCGGAGCCCCTCGCCCTGCTCACCGGCCTGCAGCGGCTGCCGGGGGAACACGGACTTTAAGCCGTTACGTGGCGCCGCTGCAGGCGGCTCGTCCGGACATCCGCGGGTGCGCAACGCTGCGCCGGGGAGCGGCGTGGCCCCACGGAGCAGAGAGAGGGAGCCGGACCTTCCTGGACGGTCCGTTTCGTTTGCCTGGCTTTTAGTGCGGGCTCCGATCTACTGCAATAATCAATAACCATCCTTCAGTCTTTGAACACCAGGGGGCTGAGAGGACTTTTCAAGACAAATTCCTCGGGCGATGATGTATACTTCACACTTACTGTGCACTTTCCAGTGAGAAAAGAGAGAGAAAGAAAAAGAAAGGAAAAAAAAAAAAAAAAAAAAAAAAAAAAAGAGAGGGAAAAAAAGGGGAGAGAAGGGAAAAAACCCAAACAACAACAATAACAAAAAAACCCCAACCAACCAAAAAACACCAAAGGAAATAATTACATTTATCTAGAGAAATCAACGAGTGAAAGAATCCCTACCGCAAGGCGTGCCTATATTTAATGGAGAGACTTCAATCTATACACGTGCGTGTGCGTCTATATATGTTTATGCATGTATCTCGATTTATATTATGTAGATGTGTATGCATACACACACACACGAGTGTTTGTTTATTCTTTAAAAAGGCACCAAGGCGCTTTACACAGGCAAACCTTAAAGGAGGGTGGCTTTAAAGCCCCGCTTTGCGGCACGGAGCTGGAGTTCCCAGCAGCGTCTCTCCCTCGCCTCGCTCCCCGGGTAATTACAAGCAGAGTGCTCTCACAGTTTTTAATAACTATCTTCCTTTCAGCACATAGAAGCAGCAATATTTTTAAAAGATCTATTTTGTACGAAAAACCTGATGGGGAGCTCGGAGAATATGTTCTCCTCGATGTTCCTCTGAAAGTATCTTGGTCTGGCTGATTGAAGAGGAATTTAATTTTGACGAGTGAAATCCCTTCTTTCAGGTGATCGAGGGAAACAGACCGTGCTCGGGGCTCGGCCAGCACCCTCGCTTCTGCGGCCGGTAGAGAACCCTGTCTGATGCCTTCATTAAAAATGGATCTCAGCTTTCCCTTCCAGAAATGCCTTTCCACCCCTAAAGTCTACCCTCCTGCCTCGTTCTCCGACGGCTTCCCGCGCCGGGGAGCGTATCCCCGAAGGAGCGGGCAGGCGGAGCGGAGGGAGCGCGACTGCGGACGGTGTTGATGTCACGGCAGGATGCGGAGCTGCCGCGGGAAGCCCCGGCGACACCCCTGGGTGCGCTGTGCCCCAGCACCGGCCCCGGCCCGCGTCTCGCCTGGGCTCCAGCGTGTCTGCAGGGGAAATCAGAACGAAGGTTCTTGCGGGCCCGGTGAGAGGGTTTGTGCTCCCCCGCGAGAAAGGGACCGGGGCGAAGCCTTCGGGCTCCCGGCCTCGCGTTGCGTTGCTGGGGCAAAACCTAGCGGTGGAAGGTGCTTTTTAGTCAACGAGACGTTTCAATTCCCCTCGCATATAAACACAGGAACGGCCTTTCAAGAAATTCAGACAACTTTGTAAAACACCATCTACTCACACGTTCACACCGAGAAGAGCAGTAAAAAGATATGAGTGTACGGTCTGGATTTTATATTTTCCTGTCCTCTGGGGTCTGGTTTTAGACGGAGGGAATTGGTTTTTATTTTAGGGATTTTTTTTTTTTTCCTTTTTCTGTGTGGGGAAATATTAACCTTTCGAGCCGAGAAATACAGGTGCTCCCCCACTCCCCCATCCCAAGCGCACAGATCTAGACGAGAACCGCAGAGCCGCATACTGCGGAACAGGGAAAGGGAGATTATAACGTTGAAAGCTAAAACAAAGGGCTCTCATATTTCCCACTGAGCAATACCGGGCTAATTATGGCAGGGGAGCAGCCAAGTCCTCAGCAAGTGAGAGATGCAGGAAGAATGCCAGTTCAAGGCGGAGAGGCAGGGACTTTCGTTCAGAAATTGATCTGCACTTGGAACAGGAAAAATTGACTCTTCCCTTCACATCTGTCCCATTATTGCGGTTTATTTATAGCTGGTGGGGAAATATCATCTTCTCCTTCCTCTCCATGGAAACAGGACAAGCACTAGTAGCTCTCTTCTACGGGATAAACTTTTCTGCCGCTGAGAACAAGCGGCGGCCAGTTGGGGATGCAGGGATGGGGGGGGGGGGGGGGGAGGTCGGTGAGCACCTCCTGCCCCGAGCAGCCCCGCCGCCTCTCCCCTCACTGCCAGCTTCCCAACAAAACTTTGCAGGTCGCTGTGGTGTTTTGGGTAAGAGGAGGCCCGATCCTGCGATCGAACTCGCCTACCGTTCAGGGGAAGTCTTAGCTAAGCGGAGACTGTAAGGTCAGCTTCTAAAGCAGCTTATTGGACCGTTTTGTGGCCATGAAGTCCTTAAGTAACCCTGCATTAAGAAAAAAAAAAAAAAATAGAAAAGAAAAAAGAAAAAAAAGGAAAAGAAAAGGAAAAGAAAAGAAAAAGAAAAGAAAATAAGTCTTCTCTGACATGGTTCGGTAATAAAACAATCGAAAAAGCTAAACCTCTCCCACTCGGGCGCTCCAAGAAGGGAGTTTGCAACTAGCTGTAAAATCCCCCTGTGAGTTAATGACCTAATTTGTGAGATATAAATTCACTGTCTTTGCTCTCTTCTTTTCTCTCTTTTTTCCTACTTTTTTTTTTCTTTTTTTTTTTTTTTTTTTTTCTGGAACCTACATGGAGAAGCCTTTATTCATTTGTTTGTAATATACCAAAACTACGACGGCGACGCTTCGCTGCGCAGCGTTCAAAGAACAGAAAAGACTCGCTTGGGTACCCTTGGCTTTGTAAATAACTGCTTTGCCAATAGATGGCATAGTGTCCTTTCCATTCCAAGGAAGCTCTGCTTCCCCTTTTATTTAGCTTGCTTGTTTGTTTTGCTCTCAGCGATTTTTTATTTTTTTACACATAAACGTCTCTTTGCATTTCCTTCCCTGGAGTACAGAAAACATAGGTATCTTTAAAAAGGTATATTGCAAAAATTAAAATTACAGATGTAATACATACTGTGAAACCTATAAAAATGCGTTTACAATGGTTACTTAAAAAAGAAATTTATAACTTTCATATGTACCTTACTCGTGCAATATGCAACTGCCATATGTTTCCTAGTTCCATAATTCAGTTTTTCCTGGACAGCTGGAGCAGGTAGTACTTCTTAAAGTACATTTCATGTAATATGAGAACTAGCCCGGACTAAAGACCGAGGGTTACCATAAAAAGACACAAGCCTTGCTTAAAAAATGCTGTTTAACTACATATCATTTCTTACAACAGTTTGATATAAACATTCCCGTAGATTCCCGTTATGATAAAACTGGGATACACCGTATCTTTTTACTGCTGAAATCCCAGCCTCGCAAACATAAATATTTCCAATTAGTGGCTCTACCCTAAACTATGGTGATTTAAGACTACCTAACTTAATTTAATTCCATACTTGTTTTCATATTTTTCCTGAGACAATAGTGAAAATACGACTTAAATTTATAAGAAAGCAATAAAAAAAAGTAAAGTCAGAGGTTTCTTCAACCCTCACGTAGTGTTTGCAAACGTTTATTTTGTGACCGGAGTAATGAAAAGGCTATTTTAAAAAATCGTCTGTCTGAAATGAACAAGAAATGTAAGTGGGAGCATCTCATTAAAGTCTGGAGATTTCCTTAAAAATTATTCATACTCGTGGCCGCGTATTTCCAAATTAAGGTAGTAATTTAAGCGCTATAAAACGCAATCTCCAGAATACTTATAATTTTCACACAGGTGCCTTTAAACCGTGTTTTCAATCCTTTACTGCGATTCCTCAAGATTTTCACCCGTCTGGAAAGCCTGTCGCTTGGCTGCACATTTATCTTTGCACGTTGATCATATTTATACTCCGCAGCAGTATACGAGCAGCGAATATGTTTTTTTCCCCCAGTTTTAAAACGAGACCTGAGGCTGCGGAGGCACCGGCCGACACAGACTTCCAGGCCGGGAGTCTCGGTGCAGTGCGCGGGGAAAAGCCGGTAGCCGCCGCGCAAGGGATGATGCGCGGTTGCCGGCGGACCGTGCGCCCCGTCGGAGGACGGATCAGGCAGGCCCCGACCCGTTCACCTCCTCGGTGCGTGGTCAACCCCGTGGAGTGCTGAAGTGGAATCAAAACGCACCGACTAACTCGACTCACGGCGGCTGTTTGAGGGCCGCCTTCGCGCCCCCGTGGCCGTGCTTCTGACAGGTTGGGTTTGGCTTCGGGGAGACCCGCGATAGCTACAGCGATCCGGGTTAACTGGGTCACCGACAAACGGCGCTACCCTCACTTCCGCGGCCCGGTTCCGTTTTCTCGGTTCTTGAGCTAGGAGCAACGAGCAGGATGCTGTATGCACCCCAATCGTGGAGGCTGGAGCCGGGTTGGCTCTGCCGACCCCTTTCTTTTGGGAGCTGCCAGTAGAGTTCGAGATTTGGGAATCAGTCTCAGGTGTCGGGGAAACCGGCCCCGCTCCCTCCAGTCCCAGCCCGGCCGCACAGCTGAGCCAGTCGGGCGGTTTCACAGGACGAGTGCCGGGGGCCGAGACCAGGGTCTCCAGGGCTCCGCGGGCCTGGGCCAGGAGCGGGGTGAGCCGGGGCCTCTTGCGCCCCTCGCTGTGAATTGTGCTCGTTACGCGCCCGCGGAGGGCGAAACACACGGGCAGGAACCGGTCCTGTCGTGGGAAAACGCAGGAGAACCCCGCCGCGGCTCTGGAGGGCTGTTCCTGTCTGATGCCACTTCCTCCGCCAGGCTGCAGCCCGCCTGGAAGAGGAGAGAGAAGCCTGGCTGGAGGGGCCCCGGCAGAGCGGGACGGGCGGGCTGTAATACCCCGCCGTGGCCATGGGGGTTGAGAGGGGCTTCCTTGCCTCTTTTAAATTTAAGCCACACTTAACCTTCTCTAAGCCTATTTTGAATATGATCTGTGTCTCGAGGAGGGTCGCTCCAGGCTTGCTGTGCACCCTGCTATAGGAAGTTGGAAGTACCAATTCACCGGCAGTACCCCCGGTCCTCCCGCTCAGCCGCAACCGCAGAGAGCAAGGAAGAGAGGCAGTGGCGAAGGTGCACTAGGGATGAACAGAAACAGGGCTTACATGCGATTTTCTCACCGGCATCTGTAATTTTGCTCCCGTTGATAATGTTTCATTGACTAATCTCCGTCAGCTACCTGCTGCCCTCAGTTGTGCACGCCACGCATCCTTAGGGTGAAGCGATCAGGCTCACTGTGAGGGTTGAGGGGGGTGAAGCTGATAATGGTATGAGTATGTTTTCCCTAGTGACCTCTTCTATGGTTCCCTGCCGGGAAGTTACAGAAAACGGTGTCTTTGAAGAGAAAAGGACGCTGTGAATATTTTACTCTCCGACGGCACCCGGCTTTAATTTTGAAAAGATTTGCAGAAATCATACTGTGAATGGCAAAGCACGGCCACAACTATGCTCTAAATTGTCACTCGAGATTTGCGACGGGAACACAGAAAAATGTCTTTCTGGTGGAAAACGGTTTAAACATTAATTTAACTATGCGCCTCACCCAACTGCCTAAAAACCCGGACTGCATTTTAAAGTCCGGAAATAAAAGTAACTCCAGAAAGGTGTTTCGGATATATATATTATTCCATTAGCAGATCACTATATATAGAGATTCTTCTCTCTTTCATCATCCCATAAAAAATTAATCGGACAGACATATGGATCACAGGTTGTTCGATAAATTTGAATCCACGCAGTTGTTTCAAAAAGTCAAGAAATGAAAACAACATGCCACATACCAACCTACAGAAATCTGGCAAGGGGCGGGGGGGGGAATAATTCAACAACAACAAGCACGCACCCTCCCGCAGCAAAAAATAATCAGGGCCATTTGTCCATCCACCGTAGGACGGACCTACTGCGCACCCCGCGGAGCGGTGCGGAGCAAAGGGTCAGGGTCTCCTCCGAGGGAAAGAGCGGCGGTTGGCTGCAGGAGGAGGGAAAGGGATAAAAACTGGGCAGGACGGGCAGCCCTGTGCCCAGAGGCTTCTCCGGGACCCCCACCGCTCCGGCCCCGTCACCACTGGCGCAGCAAGCTGCGCTGCCCCGCGGAGGGCCCGGCGGCGGCGGGGGGCAGGTCACCCTCCCTGTCGGGTCCAGGCAGCAGCCCCGGGCCGACCCCGCTCCGCCAGCAGCGCAGTCTCGGCCTAAAGCCCCCGCGCCCCCCGCGGCGTCAGTGAAGCGCCCCCTCCTCCGCCTCCCCCCGCGTTCCTGCGCGCCCCTCCGGGCCGAAGTGGCGGGGGTCGGTACCTGCTCCCGCGGGCACCGCCGGAGCAGTCGGACCGGTGGCGGTGGCGCGGGTGGCCCGGCGGCCGAGGGCGGCGGGAGGGCGGCCGCGGAAGTTGCCGTCGGAGATGGGCGGGCGGCGTGGCTGCCGGAGCGCCCTCGGACAGATACCATCCATTTCCTTCCTTCCTTCCTCTCCCTATCGATCTCATCCCCACCGCGGCGGCGTTTAAACTCCTGCACGATCCTCTAGCTTAGCACGTTTCGATCACTCTCGCACATCTGATTTCCTTCAGGTTCAATCACGGCTGGAACAAGCAGAGCAAACAGACTTTAGACCACGGAACACTTAATATGTCCCAGATTTAATGTAAAGATAAACTAGCTCCACAGCAGTGCTCGTCGGTGACAGGCATCAGGCATTTTCTGCTCTCCTATCGATTCAGAACGACAGCCACTGCAGGGGAAGTTTTTTCGTAGTGACGAATTTTTCTCAGCCAAATTACCATCTCTTCCAATATGGAGAGAGTTAGTGCTTGATCGGCGGGTTCGCTTTATTTTTTTTTTAATTTTTTTTCTTTCTATTTTCTTTTTAGCTTTCGTCGGTTTTTTCTTTTTTTTTATTTTTTTGTCTCTTTTGTTGTTGTTTTTGTTTTTTGTTTTTTTCTCTTCCGTCAGTTATCTCTTTGTCACATATCTGTATTTTACGTCTGGAAACCACATCCAAGTTTTAACCCCGATAACCTGATCTGCAGGGATAATTTATCTCTAGGGTGTATGCATTAATCAGCCCCTTTCTCAAGTTCTCTGACGAAGCAGCTATTGAAAGTAGGGATATATTTGCATTTTAGGGATAGGTAAATTGCGCTGGTGGAAAAGGTTACGTCTCCTAAATGGCAGCTATTTCCTCTTTAGATTACGATCAGAAATCTCAGCTGTGCCACTCGACAGGGACCTCCGAAGCTGTAACACAGACGGAGCACACCACCAATTTCTCTCATGTCTGTTACCCTAAAGAGAGAAGAGATCCCATTTCCCGAAACCGTGAAAATTGCCTCATGATTTTTTTTGGAGAAGGATTTCTATTGTTTCCTTCAGCAGAGCATGTCACCCCATTTAGTTCTGCGAGAAAAAAAAGGGGGGGGAGGGGTTGAGGGGGAAGTATATAACGCAACAAAAAAAAAAAAAAAAAAAAAAAAAAAGAGAAGAAAACACACCAAAAATCTCAATAGCTTTTTAATTTCTCTGGTCATGCAAACTAAAGAATATCTGGCTCCAAATCTTTAATAGTTTTACTCACTGGAAAGATACGAAAGGATTTTCCCAGTAACTATTCTATGCACCTGAATATGATTATTATTAAAGTTGCTGCGGGTGGATGCATCGATGTTCATACAAGGTTCGGTTTAATTCTGTTTTTATTGCCGCTTCAGCGCCTAATTGGCTGGGTTTAGAGGGAGCTATGAGCGCCACGCTGAACCCTCTCCGCAGCCGGTGCTTTAATAACGACAACACGACGAATCTTCGAGTGCAACAGCTAAACACAACCGATAATTACTGATCCCTAACAGCAAGGAAGGGCATAACGTCATTTTGTTTTAAAGTCAGAACGGTTTCGCCGACCGAAACGCAGCG
Organism: Loriculus beryllinus; assembly: GCA_039877255.1. Taxonomy (NCBI): domain Eukaryota; kingdom Metazoa; phylum Chordata; class Aves; order Psittaciformes; family Psittacidae; genus Loriculus; species Loriculus beryllinus. Next base: position 8,561 of record JBCJKH010042525.1, read on the forward strand.
CCCCGGGAGGGCTCCCCGTTCTCTCTGCGTTCTGGAGGGACCTGGGGCTCCCTGCCAGCCCGGTCCCCGAGGGAGGTGGGGTGTCCCCATTAACATTTATTGCGGATCGCATCTGTCGGGGGTCGCGGGGCCGTTTACGAACCGGGGCTGCCTCGGGACAGCGGAGCGCCCCCCTCTTCCCGATCGCCCGTGAGCCGAGGCGGGGGCCCCCGGGAAGGGCGGCGGGGCCGGGGCCGGAGCGCCGGGGTCGAGGCGGCGCTGATTGGGCTGCGGGCGGCGGGGACGCGTCAGCCCCCGCCCCGCGGCTCCGCCCGGCCCCCGCCGCCGCAGTGACACTAATGAGCGAGTTCTTCCCACCGGTCTCCTGCCTGGAAGTGCTGACAGATCAAGGCAACAAATTTCAATTACAAGCCCTAATTTGTGTCCGCAGAGCGTTTGTTACCCATGTCAGTCCTGCCTGGCCCATCAGAAGGGGCAGAACGCGGAGGAGGAGGAGGGGGAGAGAAGGAGCGCATCTGCAGAAAGGAGTAGATTTTTTTTCCTCTAAAAAAAGCCAACCCAAATCGACTCTTCCCCCCCCCCACTCCCCCACCCCACCACCCCCCCCTAAAAAAAAGGAAAAACAAAACAACAACTTGGCTGATAACTCGGATTTAAAAAGAAAGGCGAGGAAAAGCCCCAGCCCCTTGCCGGCTCGGTCGGGAGGACGGGCGGGTGGCCGAGTGCGGGTGCCGGCGATCCGCAGCGCGCCTGGATGCGCGGGCTGTAGGGGGGCGGGCATGGCCGACAAGCGGCGGTCCTCGCCCGGCACCACCATGAGCCTCAAGGCTCACGCCTTCTCCGTGGAGGCGCTCATCGGGGCCGAGAAGCAACAACAGCAGCAGCCGCCGCCGCCACCACCACCGCCGCGGCAGCCGAAGCGGAGGAAGCTGGGCGGCGAGGACGAGGCGGCGGAGGACGAAGGGGGCAGCGGCTGCTGCGCCAAGAGCTCCCCGGCTGCTGCCGGCAGCAGGACCTGCGGAGACATGGAGCTGGGCTGCTCCGCCCGCGGCCCCGCCGGTGAGTGCCTCCCCGCGTCCCGCCGCCGCGGCCGCCTCCTGTCCGGTTGCCGGCCGGGAGGTTCACTCCCTCGGCTCAAGGCCGGCTTCCCCGCTATTCTGTCTGTCCTGCCACACGGCGTGGGCATCCCCCTCCCCATCACCGGTTGAACTGCCGGCACATCCCGGGGCTCCCGGGGGGGGAGCGGGCGAGTGCCGGCGGGTGGTCCGTGCCGCAGCGCGGTGGAGCAACAGCTGGGGCTTGTTGCCGAGGAAGGGGAGAAGCGCTTCTACAATGCGTATATGTATACGTTGTGTAACTATGTGTGTATATATATGTATAGCGTATGTATGCATATGTGAGTCCGTAACTTACTGCACACGGGCGGCGGTGCATCTCCAGCGGCGGGGCAGAAGGCCGCGGCCGCCGGCGGTCACACTAATCTCGCCTCAACGAAATGCTCTGCCGGCCTCGCACCACCGACCGGCCGCCGCCGCTTCGGCACGACCCGGGACGGCGGTGCGCCCGGCACGGCCCTGCGGAGGGCTGGGGGCCGCTTGCCGCTGTGCTCCCGCGTCGGGGAGCCCCTCTCGCAGCCCGGCTGGCCCGGCGCGGCCCACCTGAGCTGGGGTCGCCCCCCGTCCCGGCGCGCAAGGCCGCGGCCCAGGCCCGGGACCGGCGCATCCCGTTACCCGGGAGCGGTGACTGGTCGGCGGGGTACGGCCGATGCTGAGGAAGCCCCCGGTCGGGAGGTCCGCGCTGCCCCTGCCTCTCTCGCTTCCTCCGCTGTCTCCGCAGGCGGCTGCGAGGAGGGCTTCCCGGCGGCCTCCCCGCCCGCCTCCCCCGGCGGCTCCCCGAAGGGATCGAGGCCCGGATCGCCGCTGGCCGCACCGCAGGCGCCGCGGGTGGACCTGCAGGGAGCCGAGCTATGGAAGCGCTTCCACGAGATCGGCACCGAAATGATCATCACCAAGGCGGGAAGGTAACGGGCACCAGCGGGGCTCTGCCGGGGAGGGCGGGCACATGGAAGCGGGCAGAAACCGGGGGCACCCTCCAGGTTTAGGAGGTGGTAATGTTAAACGGGCACCGCGGGCATTCGACGTTCCTGGTTTCGTGTTCGTTAGGGCGAGCTCTGGGAGCGCGGCGTCCTCCTGAGGGGAAACTTTTCCCCTTCCCAATGGATACACATGGTAAAAACCTGGGCAGCATAAAAGTATCTGAACTTATTAGAAATTACAAAAACATATTTTATTGAATCCATATGCTGCCCTCCGCGTTCTCAGAGAGGCTTTATTAATGATTGAAACGCAGTCTTAAACAGCACAAAGCAACATTTGTCTTATGAGAGTCCAGTCGGGGAATTTCTGTTTTATCTTACAGGTGCACTGAAATAACAGCGAGAAGTAGTTACCCGCAGTCGGGTTTGCCCCCCCCCCCTTTGTTTAGAAATGACGGAGATGGGGTTTTTCTTTCCTAACGACTTATAATTTATATGCACATTTTTTTTTTTTTTTTAGAGCAGCAGCAAATAATAAACTGGAATCGTTTTTAAGATTTATAAAATAGAGAGAAATACCTTTCATTAGCTTGCAGTTAGCTCATAATTAGGACATTTCTTGGATTTTTTTTTTTTTTTTTTTTGGCTTCAGGAATTTACTTTCCTGAAAAAAGCCATGCCGAACGCCAGCTAAGAAGCCCATTTTGATGTCAGACCCATCTCATCAATTAATTCCTCTGTTTTCCCTGCAGAAAATCTAAACCTTAAACGTTTGTTGTTGGGATTTTTTTTCCTTTCCTTTTCTTTTAAGAAATTACCTCGTAGATTCGTTTCTGCTTTCAATAAAGAAGTTTTACTATACCTTTCAAAGACAGAGTAGCTCTTGCACTTCACCTTTAGTAAGTTGCAGACAGGAAGTCCTGTCTCAATAAAGACCATATTGTTGGGTTGCAGCATGCCATGCTGCTTTTTATAACTGCATCCTTGCGAGGCTAGAATCATATCACCGTGGGTTTGGCTTTCTCCTTTGCTGCTCTAGAGATGATAACACCTCTTGCTGCTGCCACTTGAAACTTCGGTTGCAGTTTGCATTTCTGTAACTATCGGTTTGCCTGGGAGGAGATGGTGTTTGCACATCTCCAGAAATAGATTTTTAAATAATATCTCAAACGGGCTTTAAATGAGCATACTGCTAAAGTCAAGTCTCAAACCCAAGTGATTTACTGTCTAACAATAAAGTTGAAATGATGTGGTAATAGCTGTACTCCCAAAGCGTATCCCAAAACATACGAAGCATTGTTCGAGGAAATGCACTTTAGAAATCTGTTTTGACATATCGAATGGGCCATTTCATGGCCGTGTAACTATAATCGTCCAAAAGGACTCTGTAGGCTAAAAGGAAGAACGAGAAAAATCCCACCAAGCGGTTACTTTTCCTAAACAACCAGTCCCGAGTCTGTTTCATATTAAAAATGACCTCTCTCTTTCCATGTTCAGGCGGATGTTTCCCGCAATGAGAGTGAAGATCTCAGGTTTAGACCCACATCAGCAGTATTACATTGCTATGGATATTGTGCCAGTGGATAACAAAAGATACAGGTACGGTGAGTTTAAGGCAAAAACCATACGATGCAAGCCATAGGGAGCTTGGCTGTTGGAAGACAGCATTAACACTATATAAATTAGCAAAAGTCATGTTTAAGTCTCCTTCAGATGCTCATTTTCATCCCAGGGCATTAAAATAAAAAATAAAATCATACAAAGTGTGCAAAACCACCTAAAATTTCTCTTACAGTTCTTTATATGCTTGACTGATGTTGTGTGTGTACTCGGGGCAGATGCTCAGGTTTTGGCTTTCAGAGAGTACATTTATGGTGCGATCAGGAAATGTTTTCATATTTTATCCCTCATCATGCCAGTGGGAGTTATTTCTAGTTGAAAATACATGTTTATCCAGTGTTAAACAGCATTAATAACGTTAATAGGAATTATGCCTGATTTAATGTCATACAAGTTTTCTTGGTCATGTTCCAAATTGAAGGAGGATGATTTAATTTAAAAGCTGGTTATAACTCATATTTTGGTTGCTTAGATTCACAAAGGGTGATGCTTCTAATTACTGTATTTTAAAGAATTAATGGCATTATTTTCTGGAGGATAATGTGAGGAGCAAAAGTATTTGTTCCTCAAATATTTAAAAGCACGAATTATGTGCTGAAACTCTCACTGTTTCGAAGGCAGTCATGTTTCAACTCTGCTGCAGACACTGGACCTGTAGAAATGTTTGCAGGATTGGGCTCCCAACAGTTATTACTATGAGTTGTGGAATTTCGGTAGGTCTTGCGTTGAGGATGCGGTCCCATGCTCCATAGGAGCCAGGAAGAGCCTGGCCAAGTAGTTCAGTGGAGGCAGAATTGGGTCCTCATGAATTGCTGGTTTGATTGTTTCAACCCTGTACTTAGTTTAATGTAGAGAAAACCGCTGTGGATTTAACTGCAAAACGAGGAATATAGCAGACTAAGACTTAAAGGTTGGTTCTGCAGGAATGCTGCCTTCTTTCCTAAGCAAACACTGCTTGATGGTTTTTGTGTGTCCGTACCTCATTGACCACAATTTTGTCCTTTTCTCGTGTGGTGTACGAGACATTTCTTAGGACCATTTTAGGTGCTGTGGCTTTCGGCAAGGTGCAGATACCAGTGCTGAGAATGCCTGGTACATACAGTTAAAGGAGGCACTCTGACTGCACCACGGAGAAAAAATGCTTTTTCCTTGAGAACAGTACAGTGCAGCTCTAATGAGAGCCCTTTTGTAGCTTTGTGTTGTACATGTGTGTTTCCTTAGTAATCCAAACATGTAATTCCTAGAAGGTATGAGCAATTCTTTAATTCTCAGAAAAAGCAAGGTAGTTATTCCAAATTGAATAAAAATGTTAACATTAAAAATTAAAACCAGGTATACTGAATATGAGTTCTTTAAACCTCACTAGATTTCAAATACAGTTATGCTGAGCTGCGCTCTCTGCTTAGTATGATACTTGGTGCCCAGATAACTGAAGTAACTGAACACTAGCTGTATGAAGGGCAGTAATTTTTCAGTGGCAAACTTAAACTTCCCTAATCATGATTAGTTCTGCAGCTTTAATCTTCCCACTAAATATTGATGCTTTATGTGTTTTACTTGATGCCAATTTTTGCTTTTTGCTGTGCAATCTGTTGGTTTTTACAATATTCTTTGTTGCTTTTTTTTACTGCTGAATGCAGCTTCAGCTTTGTAACTTCAGCTGTTGATGTGGCTTCACAGACTGTCTTGCAGATCTTTAAAGTTGAAAGGTACAACAGCAGTCACATGGAGCCTGGTCTTCAGCTGTCATAATGGATAGCAAAACTGTGTGGAAATGAAGAAAATTACATGTAGATTTCTAGCAAAATTGGAACTTGTAAATATTTGGAAGCTTAAACTGTGGAGCTTAAGCTGTCGGGCTAAAGCTCAAATTATTTTATGTGTATCTATGACATTATTTACTTTTATAGGGAATGCATGTATTTTGTATAGACCCACAAATATAAAATAAATGAAAAATGTCACATCAGTTGACTGTGTAATCTTGGGTTGAGAATTTGTCTCCAGGAGAGAATTTCACCACCATTCCACGTCTTAGTTTTACAGGTCAATATAAATTGTACGGAGTGATGCATGTATTGGATCATTTTGTTTTCATTTCCAATGATGTTGTTAGTCTTTTTCTAATATGGAACTGAATTATATGAACATATGATCTGATAAAGTCAGTCTTTTTATTATTAAAAAATATAGCTGAAGTACTGAAATTTTACTGTACTTGAAAAAAACACCTTGAAGTTTTCAATTGGTGCTTTTTAAATTGCCCTGTTAAGTATCTGCCTTCAAAATAAGTTCTCTACCAAAGCAGGCACTATTTTTATTAGAAAATGAGTTTGTCAGCGTTGGCCTAGCAAATGAAACATGGGCTGTGTTTTTTCATTTTTAAGCCTTTCTCCAGTACTATTTGAGACAATTAATATGGTCTTGCAGAAAGAACAAGAGCATAGTTTGACATAGTTTCATTATTTTTTCAATCATAATATTCTTTTGCTTCAATAGCTTTATTTATAGACTCTTCTATTAGACTCAACATGTTAAATCTCCCAAATATGGAATTACTACTCTTAGCTGATAGATGAAGTACTGGTTTCTTCGCTGTTTGCTGATGCCTATTCAGAGCACAGCTGTAGCAATCAGTGAACTGACACCAGCTTAGAGCTCAGTGTGGATCATAGTGTTAAGACTTATTAAGGAAACTAAGGTCAGATCAGAGCATGGGGTTTAGCCTTACTGTTGCAGATACCAGAACAATGTCTTGAAATTAAAAAACCTGCAAAACTTACTGTCCTTTTGTGTTTTGTTAATTGTTGGGTTCTTGCTATGTGAATACTCCAAGTTATTAATACGGAATGGATCTGCTAAATTATTTTGAGATTTGGGGTTACAGGTATTTGTTTTCATTTTATAGGTACGTTTATCATAGCTCCAAGTGGATGGTGGCTGGTAATGCCGACTCCCCGGTACCACCTCGTGTTTATATTCATCCTGATTCACCTGCCTCTGGGGAGACGTGGATGAGACAAGTGATCAGTTTTGACAAACTGAAGCTTACCAATAACGAGCTGGATGATCAAGGGCATGTGAGTACTTTCTCTTCTGCAGTATTACATGTAGGCACATTGCTCAGCCCTAGCTCTGACATACAGCTACAGGGTGCCAGAAATAAGCTTGACTTTTCAAAGCTGTTTTGGAACTTTACCATCCAGATCTAAAATCTGCTTACTTTCTGCTCTGATAATTAACTGCTTATTAGAGCCTGCTGTTTTACTCCCCCCTCAGAAACAGAACTCCTTCTGCAAAGTAAGAGTTTATAAGGGTAAATTGCCTAATAGGAAGGGGCAGAATTGCTCTCATGTTTTCCCACTGAGCGTGTTACTTGCAAATTCTGCTTCGATCAAAAAGGACGCTTAAATTCACAAGTGGCTAGAAGAAGCATTAATAGTGTGTTATAACTTCACGTGAATAAAAATACACTTAACTATTTTCTTAACCTAAACATTTGTGTGAAATCCCATGAGGTGTTAATAATTGCAGTCAAAAACGAAAAACATGGGAGCTGGGTTCACTCTGATAATGATTTATTACATACCTTATGAAGCAAGACCCTTTCACAGCTGAGGCTCATTACTTTGGAAAAAGCTGGCGAAGATGTATGCAGTATGAGTGTTCTGTTTGCAAGTTCTAAATTGTTTAGTTATGACATTATCTAATGTGACAAAATGTGTTATGTTAATATTTCCTTTTCTGTTCAAAACTGTTGAAACATGACAGATGTAAGCCAGTGTCTTTCCAGCAATCCCCAGAATAGTTTTACTCAACACCTTAGCAAATAATTAAAAAATGAGAATTGTTTTTAGTCAGACTGAAGTCTGTAATTTTGTAAAATCCTGTAATAAAGGGCAAATGTTTGCCTCCTTTCAGAAGGAGAAACAAATTCCAAGTGGTAGAGTTTTAAGACGTTGGAGGCAAATTTTGAGACAGGATGTGGATTCCATTGTCCTTAGTGTATCCCGATTTATTAACCAGGATATTTTCTCCTTTGTGGAAGGGAGTGAAAGAAAACGTACCTGGCACAGAGTACAGAGATACTACATTCATTTTTCAGTGTAGTTGTAACTCTGTGACATTAAGCCGTGTGTTTTGTCAATATGTAGTCCAAGTTTGAGATTTTTTTTTTCCCTCTGTTTGTGTTTGCAAAGGATATTTAAATGAGACTCCAGTCAAATTGCGCAGGAGCTACAACTTTTAAGTTACAGCAGGAGGAATAGAGGAGACTGGCTGTACTGAGCTAGCGAATGAGATAAGGGGGATAAGAAGTCTCTCTTTTGTGTAATACTGTTCACAATTTTATTGTGTTTTTCCTTAAAAAACAATGTGAGGGTTTTCACATACCTTAAGCTTGCTTTTCTTTAGGCTTGTAAGCAAGACATTTTAGACTGTTTCTTCCCAGAATTACAAAATACAGTTACTGAATCTTACTTGGCAGCATCTGCTCAGCTTAAGGTTAGCACACATAGTTCCCTTAGTTTCTCCAGCATTCATTTATTTGTGACTCTTCTTGGGTGAGAGTTGCTTTCTCCGAGTCCTGAGTCTATTGTGAGGGCTTTAAAAGGTGAAGCAGATGCAGATGGGTAAAATGTCACTTTTCCAACATAGACCACGCCAGCTGGTTTTTGTATTCATTGCAGAGGGACGATATGTGGCTACTGTGGTCCACCCATGCACTTGCAGTCCTAAACTGCTCTGTGATAAAATCTCAGCTATGTAGAGAATGGTATTACTGTGTTTTTTCCATCCCAGATCTTAGCTTTGTTTTCATTCTGAACTGAAACCTGTGTAGTGTACACAGTACACCATTATTTATAATGTGGGGGAATATAAATTTTCTGGTTTTTAGTTAAGTGTTTCAATTTGGAAACTAGTGATGCTAAGCCCTACTACAGTGATTTGAGACACATTGAACTGATTCAGAGCTACAGCAGTGCCCCCTTCTCCAGAATGGAAATTTAAGTATTAAAATAAAAGGACAAAAGAAGGAGGACTGTAAAATAATTTCATATTTCTCAAATCTTGGAAATTGCAAACACGTCATTCAAAATTACCAGAAAAGGCAAAAGCAGAAAGCAGAAGTATCTCTTCCAATGGGTACATTTTTTCTTTTAAAGCTATGGTAGTGTGGAATGCTGTATTGAAAGAGCTATGTAGCCTCTGAATGCCTCTAGCAATAATGGAAAATGAATAATCATATTTTGCGATGAATATAAAAAAATCCCAATTGTTTCTCATAAGCAGGAAGGAATCATTTTTCTCAAGAGGGTACCAGGGAAGGGATGAGGGATTAGAAGAGCAAGTGGTCAAGGCTGTAACTGGAATATTAGCTTTTACATCAAGTATTCTGACTCTCCCACCCTGTATGGGTGATGGAGTGTATTTTAGATTATTAAGAAGTTGGTTTTGTTGTCGTCTTTTGCTTAGGCAGAGAGGCTCAGAGAAACCTCAGTGGGGTCTCTGCACTTTGCCGTCGCTCCTCCAGTAGGGCTTTAGCTATTGTTCTTTGGGTGTGCTTTCTGTGCTGTCTGGTTCTGGGGCTTTAATCCATGTTGAAATTGTTCCTTTATTCTTCCTGTGTTCCTCATATGTGATAGGTTTTGCAGAACTTTTGTGTTAAAATTCCAGGGTTAGGTTTTGATCTTGCAGGCACTGAGGTAAAGAGCTCACAAGAGACACTGAGAGCCCTTTTAGCTATTCTATGATTCTATTCCTGAGTACTAACTTTCAGAACCGGTGAGAGAAGTGACCCATGTTCGTGGGAATGGGGACAGTATTTGCAAATAGACATTAAGGTAGTATTTCTGTGCAGTGTTTATACTGTGATAGTAGTTCATGGCAGCCAGCTCCCCTTGTGTTGCATTGCCCTGGGATTAGCTTCTGGTGAAAGGAGATCAGTCATCTCCAAGACGACTTTTTTCGCTGCTTGAATGCTTTCTGAGCTCCTTGCTGCCTGCTGCTATTTTCATCAGTATTTTGAGTGGGAGTTTGTGACGACGTAACTTTAGAGAGCTGTTCTGTGGAAAGATTTTTGAAGTACATCTGCACGTAGGACACTCTCTGATACATGGGTTCCACTTGCAGGCTGAGGAGATCAAGCAAATTTTGTAAGGATATGTTTTCCTTGTGTGCGTTTGATCTCGAAAGGGAGTCCCAGGGTGAATTCTCTGCTTTGGAAAGATTGTGTGCTCATGAAGGCATTAAGACACATACTGTAGCATTTGTGTCTTTCATCTGAGTTGTGATGGCGAGGAAAAGTAAACCTGCATTTTGCAGTTGACACTGAGGAGCGAATGGTGGGCCTCTCATTCCCCTCTCATCTCTGGAGTAAGTGCTGCATTGTAAAAGCTGTCTTTCCCTCCGGCTGGTTAGAGCTGGCTGATTCTTCTGTTTCGATGCAGTTTTTAATCTGAATTTCAGCAGAGAGGAAAAGTCAATATTTTTGATGCTCTTTTCCATGCTTTTCAACTGAGTATTTTTTGATGCAATAGAACATCTTTTAACTTTTAGTGAAAATGAGTCTGTTAGTCTGTTAATTGTTCCTTGGTGGTTGGGTATGGGTTGTTTTTTTCCCCATTTGAAAGTGGGGTGAGGCTGGAAGAAGAGGCGGGCTGTTACTCTGCCCAGACTTGGCTCCAAGTAGTGAGCTTTGCTCACAGTCAATGGGTAGTTACATGTTTTTGTCACAATGAAAAGCTGGGAAACATCAGCATTTGCACTTACAGTTTTTGTCTTCTATAAAGAGGGAATCTGTGCTTCTCAGCTCTACATGCTCCCTTAACTGCAGAAAGCAGGAATGCATGGGCTTTGCAGGGAAAGTAAAGAAAGATTTTGGGCAAAACCAGCATTGAGGTGATGATCAGACTGGTGGTGGTGGGGTGACTGGGTAGTCCATGAGCTGCTGAGCTGAGGTGGGATTAGCATCTCCTCTATGAAAGAGTACCGGGCTCTTGCTTGTTCTGGCTGTGATGGTAGTGCTACAGCAGTGCCCAATCTCAGGGTGAGCTCTGAGGCCCCATCACAGCAGCACCTCTGAAAAGCCATGTTTTGAAGGTGATCCCACCTTTGTGTGTTTGCAGGCAATTTGGCCGCCTTTGCTCTACCAGGCTGTTGCCTTGCTCTGCTGCCTACCTGTGCCTTCCATTGAGTAATGATGCTGTGGTCAAAGTGTAATTTTGCCTTTGGCAGGAGAGGTTTATTCCCCCAACAAATGTTTTGGTCTTTTCCTGTTAGGGATTTGTAGAGAGGCAGGCTTTTCAACTGTGAGTTGAAACTAATTCCAGTTCGTGTTTGGTGGTACTTGTTGGGGGTTTTCTGTTGTTGGCTTCTAAGGGTAAAAGGGGAAAATTGCTGCTTCTGCAAATAAACTGCTCAATCCCATTTGTGCTGTGAAATGGGCAAGCACTACAGAATGAAAATCCATGATCTCCTTTTCCTTAGCTTTTTCTTCACATAGCTTTAGATGATGCTTAGAGTAATAGAGCTAAACAGTTTTGGGAGAGGGTGTTGCATCTCCCTCTCCTTTTATGTCCTGTCTTCATAGTGTTGCTCTTTAATTCAGCAGGGCTCTACGGTTATGTATTACTTGTTTAGAATTCAGAGTCCTGATAGTTAACAAAAGTATTATTGTACAAGACATGGTACAACATCAAGAAGCAAAAAGCTCTTGCTATGGATCTGCTAATCATCTAGTGGTGTGTCAGTGCAGGGAATTTCAGTGTAGCACAGAGCCAAGCCAGGCTGCTATTAGGAGATGACAAGGATCAGTTTAGCTGTAATAGCCACCCAGATAAGGGCTGGGAGATGTTCATGTCCATGCTGCTGTGACTTCACTTGTTCTGATACATGAGCAGAGTTGTTTATAGCTGCTTGGGATATCATTGTGTACAGTTGAGTCCGCTGTGTAGGCAAGCGGTAGTTTGCACCACAGAGCTGATGGGGTGACATAATCCGTCTGGGAGCAGAACATGGCATGCTTAGTGGCAGCCAGGCAAATGGCAAAGCACAGAATAGAGGTGAGTTTGAACAGTGGAACAGAGTTTTGCTTGCTCACTTTTCCTCCTCTTGCACCAGTATATCCCCTGGTATCACTGGGTGTTCACAAGAAAACAGTGTCAGGAATGTGCTGTCCTTTCTGCATTTTCATTTTGTAGATCTTTGCCAGCAGAGAACTGAAAGGAGTGTTGTAAAAGGGAATACACATTTGCATGATAAAAATCTTGCTCTGTGCAAGATTTCAGAAACTGGGAAAAGGCTTCATATGAGAACATCCGTAGGGCACTCCCTGAGCAAATTAATTGGAGCCTGTGATGTCATTGTCAAAACCTTACTTACAGGCTAATAAACCCTGTGATTATCCAGAAACTTGGCTTACCCATACCGGGGTCATGTCACCTGGCCGGGACCAACTGTATTAAACTAGCCAAACTCTAGTTTATTCAAATGAATGTA
>JBCJKH010042528.1:0-18960 GCA_039877255.1 Loriculus beryllinus
TAGAAATTCATCCCTCACTTTCCCTGTTCTTTTCCACCCGTTGTACAAACAGTTGTTTGGTTTGTTTTTTTTTTTTTTTTTTTTTTTTTTTGTCTGTGGGAGAAGCCTCTGGTTGTGGCCGGCCGGGGTGATGTCTGTCTTTTCCCCAACTTGGCGTAGGTCTCAGGGAGCCTCTCTCATGGTCTCCCAGCACTCTTTGTGGGTGCTGCAGGCCCTGGTGCCCAGGCTCGAGGGGCGAATGCATTCCTTCAGCTCCGGACTTCTCTTTGACCCTCTCGGTGAAGTGCGGTTGAGTTACAAAGACTCTAATTCTGCAAACACTTAGAGATGTAGTTTCACTGAAGTGTTCACAGGATCAGGACCAAAGCGGCTGGGTGTGATGCTTATCAGTTCTGCTGCACGCTCTTGGGATGCCACCAGCACAGGTGATATGGAGAAGAGCCTACACAGGTGGCTGTGAACTAGGCTTCTGATAAAGGAAGTGTAAGAGCCGGGTACAGTGATAGAGAAATGCATAAGGGTCAGCTGTACTTCAAGGAAATGTTTTGTGTTGCATAGTAAGGCTCTTGGGTGAGGAGCAGAATTGGGTCTGCTGTTGCATTTACATGACAAAAGTTTGCTAAATATTTCAATCCTGTATGTTTTATACATTTGAATGTTTGAAAGGGGATCAGAGAACCTGCCAATTACGCAAAAGCGGTTTAGCAATTAATGCAAAGCACTGACCATTATGTAGTTTAAGAAGTCATGCGTTTCCAACTACAGATAATAGTCTTCGATCTGTGGTTTCTCATCCTGTGAAAAGTGAGTGCAAACAAAATGAAAAACACCTAAACAAATCTGGGAGCAATGAAACAAATGAGGTGAAACCAGAAACAGACGCAACATTTTGTGGTTTAGGAAGTGCTTCAGAGAAAAATGCCCAAGTCATAAAAGAGCATGTCCAGTCTGTGCATAAATTTGCAAAGGGTTATTGAAATCTTTCTTCCTTAGTCATCTCAATAGAATTCATTCATGTTCTGCCATATTGAGGTATTTATCTAGGATACTGTAATGAGTTCATTCCTATTTTCACACAGGGTAGGAAGTTTGTTATTAACACTTTTGTGACTGCAGACCAGGCAGTGCAGTTCCTGCCCCCTCAATTCACATAGATTTAATGGGATGCTTCTTATCCATTTAAAGTTTTGTGTTTAAGCCAGAGTTCCAACAGTTTTAATAAGGAAAAAACCAGACAAAATAAACAAACCTTAAGTATATCTTTAAGTTCAAGAAACATGAACACCCTCCTGCAGAATAAAAAATCTGAAACAGTAGTTGATGGAAACCATAGAACAAGATCATGAAAGGGTTGATAAAGTAATTTGACGTTTGGGAGATTTACAAAATGAGAAAAAGAAATTGTCTAGGTTATCCAAGAGGATGTTTTAAATGAGCCTGAGCACTGTTTGTAAATACCCGTAGAAGAGAGTATTTCTTGTATCAAAGGGCTGTTTTATTTAAGCGAAATGTGAATGTTAAGATCTAGTGACTAAAACCTGCCCCACAATCCAGTTTAGCAGCAAGGCAAATATCGAAGAATGACAGTTGTAGCTGTTCAGGACTGTTTGTGGTAGATTTATAATGGCTGGAAACATTTAGCTCAAGTTAGCAGCTCTTCTTTTTTGGATAAGAGCAGCTGTAATTTAGAGGTAGTTCTTGGAACTGAAACAAAAATTAAAGGAAGACTTGAGTTATGAAGGAGGCAAAAAGCAATTAATCCATTATTTCATTAGAAGTACATAATTGCATAGGGATTTTTCATTAAACATTTAAAACTAAGGAGGTTTTAGCTGTCAGCTTACCCTATCTGCATACTTCCAGAAGTGTTTTTTTAAAATTTTCATTTAAAAGACTGGAGACTGCACTTTGGAACAGGGTTGTCTTTTTGTTTTCTTCTTGTACATCACCTATCCCAAAATGGATATTGGCTTGTGACTGAGCTCTAAACTTTATAAATGACAATGATATTGTTATTAGCAATAATTTACGTCTTTTTTTTTTTGTTTCATATACTTTCCAAAAGTGTTAGTAACATTGGAACAAATCACAGAGCTCCAGAGTGGACTGACTTACTCTCAGGCCTGTGCACAATGCAGCCATTGATGGTTTCATTTGAGTAATGGCTGTCACTTGATTATGCAGACAGCAGGTTAGCAGCTGGCTGGCTGTACCTTTACTATGCAGTCTGATTAATTTGGAAATAATACTTTTCATCATGGCTCTGTTTTAAGCTGTTAGCATGCTAATGTGAAATCCATGTTTTTCCTTAGGTTAATTCTGTCTGTTCTTGAGCCTTCTTCATCTCATTTAAAAGAGAGTTGTTGCACATGTACTTGAGGGCCTACATGACTGAGTACATATTCTGTGCAAGCAGTCCAGCTTACTCTGCACACTGCTTTATTTGTCTTGGCAAATCTAAACGTATATCTCCTTGTGGGTGGGGTTTCCACAGTCATGGTGCTGCCAGATATTGGTCATATTTCAGTCTATCATATTTTTTTGAGCAAAATGTCCATCTGCTGAAATCAGACTTGTGTTTAAGAGCTGAGGATAAAGTGGCAACAGTTTTTCTTTGCATTTCTTTATTGGGAGCTCTCTGTTCTTTTGCTTCTGTTTTTGAGGCACAGAATTTTGATCTTACTTGAAACAATGCAGTTAATTTGTAAATATGCCTCTGTGGGATCAAAGTCTTGTCCTTGGTGGTTTCACATATTCTGTCACGCTGACATCTCTGTGCAAGACTTAATTAAATGTCACTGATTTTAAATTAGGCCATCCACAATGCTCTTTTCTTAACTGCCCAGTCATTTGTAAATTATCCAACATTTCAAACAAAAGCTAGATATGCCATCAGTTCCTGGAAGCTGGTAAACTACAAGAGCTAGAAGGAATGAGCACTGCTCTCCATCTTCTCCCAGAGCATGCTACATTTCTCCAATTTATTGAGTGTCAGTGGTGGTGTTACAGGTAATACCAGTTCTTTCAGTGAATGATTTAAAGTACCAGGGACACGTGTCTTGAGAAATATGTGACATGCCCTAGGAAGCTGCCTTCTGCATTCTTTACATCCGAAACTTGTATGTACTCCAGCATAACTTTCAAGTATGGAGACAGTGCAGGCTTGAGTCTTGTACAGAGATGTGTATTCTGTAAAATACACTTATTTTTACTCAAATATTTTACTGAAAAATGTTTTACTCAAAGTAGCCCGAGGCATATCAGAATAAAGAGCCTGTCACCCCTAAGATACTTTTAGTCTACATTGTTGGCAGTATGTAATGCTGAATACTTTGTTTCAACATTTTCAATGGAGCCACCTCCTTAAAAGAAATCCAACCTGTGTTTTTCAATTGTTGTAACATTACATAAGTAACTAAAAATTAAATACTTGGGTATTTTCAGTATTCTTTATGTTACTGTTTTGAATGTTTTACATGAGACAAAAAAGTTGAAACATTGAGTGCAAAGTCAAAGCTGTAATTTGAAAACATTTATTTTGGTGGTAATGGTTTTATTCTGTTAGTATGCACAAGTGCTGCATAACTTGCATCTAATAATAGTGTGTTTTCTTAAACAGATGACTCCAGTTGCATTGACCTTGCCTAGTGTAGTAGGACCTTGCTGTCTGCTGTTTCAGACAATGCTGTGATGTGCGATCTCTCCTCCCACAGCTTTTTTCCTCTGTCTGTGCTACAGCATAGAGCAAGAATGCTGCTGCACTGATCTCTGGTATTTGAGGTTTTTGTTACACTGAATCTTCTTTTGAACATTTTCATAATGCATTCCTTTACTCCAAGCACAAAACTCTTGCTTGGATTAGGTTAATTTCTTTCTGTGGCAGTGCCAACACCTTTCAGCAGTATTTGGGGAAACCAAACTAAGTTTCCCTTTGGAATTCAGCAAGATAAAAAGGGGTCATGAACAGAGTAGCTACTACTTTGTGCACTACCAACAGTTCACATTAAAGTGGGTTTCCCCTTGAGGAACTTCCTTGCTGAGAATAAATCCTTTTAAATTCCTTAAGGGTTGCTATGATTGTTTTGGGTTACAAGTATGTACCAAATTGCAAGGGAAAAAGAAAACCCAGTGTTTTAATATGGAGGCTGAATTGCCTTCTGAAGACAGTATTTTGCTTCTGTTCTAATTTTAGTTAGTATCATACTCTGACGTTTTTTGATGATGTATTTTCAACCAGTTGTTATTATTCAGTTCAGAGAAGTGCATCAAATTTTATTTATAACCAGATTGTTACATTTGTGGGCAGAGATTTGTAAGAATTGGATAGTATTTTTCTAACTTCTACTAGAAAAAGTCACTTTTAGTAATTTAAAAAAATACTGGATGTTCTGTGATCATCTGCACTGTTTCCACCAAAAGTTGTAGGAAAATAACCTAACTTGCAGGTATCTCTTGTGAAAGCTTCAAGTTTTTACTTACTCTCTGTGCACCTGTGTTAGTTCAGCAGGCTTATGGGAAGTGGTGAAAGCAGATGAATATCTATATGAGTAAGAATATCTATATCCATTGATGAATGAATATCCAAGGCTGCAACCCCCTGGATTTCAAACTGTAGGACTGGCTGACAGGTTGCCTTCCTGTTTGGTTCTGTAATTCACATTTAGCTCCATTGTGGGCTGCTTTTCTATAACATCTTGAGTGACAAAGGTGTCAAAGAGTACCAGGCAGATAATGCTTCTTGAAGTCTTTTTTTATTGTGGTACTTCTGCTTTATTGTGGTGGTACTGTAGTTTTTAGATGAAAATGTGGCTCCTTCATTAGCCCTTGAAATTTTTCAGTGTAGCTGTTACTTCTGTGAACACTCTGTTTGCCTTTTTCCCCCAGAGAACAAAGTGGGTATACAAAAAGGGCAGAATTTTGCATAATTACCTTTGCTTTGTTGTGATGGCACCTTTTTTTGTTTGCCTTTTCTTAATAGTTTATTTGTGTGAGAGACAACAAAAATAGAAACAATAAAATCAAGTACTTGGACAGCTGCTTATATTGGAAATATTTTACTCTCAGTAACCAAAATGTTGCTGTTATTGATTTGAATATATGTCAGCTTATATTCTGTGCTCTTAATTCAGCAAAGTATAAACAAGGAATTCCATGTCAGTGGTGGTGTTCACTCAGTAGACATGGAAATGTAATATGAAGAAACTAATAAAAGACATGGTTTCCTATATGTCGTTAACTAAAACCTCCATGGCACTCTCATTTAGAGGCATTCCCAATACCATTAGCCTGAGTAATTTAAATATATAGGTGCAATTATAGGGCTTTATTCTTTATTTTTGTAGGACAGATTTAGAAAGTAGCTGTCACTCATCATCTGTCACTGTATGACAATTCTAATAAGTTATAACAAATTATAACCAAAATATAGCCAAATTAAATACACCGTTCCTTCAAATAGTCTTGATATACCTGCCAATATGTAATAAGTACACTAAATTGTCCAATTCTGTGTGGTTGATTTTGTTTTGCTTGTTTTCAAAATGATCTTTTCTTGAAAGGTAAGGTTGTTTAGAGAGCAGTGTTGGAGGGTGGTAATTACTGCTCAGTACTCCCTGCCCACCAGTAATTCATCTAGTGCCAAATTTTGCTCTTGCTCTGGATATTTTTCTGTTTCTCCTCCTTCTCTGTAGTGCCGAGTATCATGTGTATCAACTCTAACCCAGAGTTAGGTTGTAAGAAAGTGGTTGACACTTGAGGAGGATACCATTTAGTTCTTCTATGTCTTTGGTGCTTTTGGTTTGACATAGCCATGGCACCATACTGCCGGTTGTCACCTGGTACTGTCGTATGTGGGGCTACAGATTGCCTTCCACAAGAGAAAATGGTTGCATACATTCAGTTCCCTGCAGCATGAGTTTATGTGCATGGAAGCAAGGATTATCTCTATTTTCAGGGTGTATTTCTATCAGAGGTAATTGTCTCAGTGAGAATACTCTTGTGTTGCTGCAGACTGGACACCTGCAGAACATGTGTACCAGCTGAAAGGGTCAAAAAAAAGCTTGACTGTGTTTACACATAACAAAGTCTACTCATATTGCTTAACACCACTGTTCCCTTTCTTCCCACAAGACCTGTTGGTGAGCTGGTACATAACAGGACTGCTTAGTTGTGCCTTCTTCTCAGTGTTACATGAAGTCTGCAGTGTTTCTGGAAAAGGAGAGTTACTCCAATTTGTGGAGAAGGGAAAAGAGCACAGCTTTTCTTTCCTTAGCATTAAAACCACTCTGTCTGTGCTCCTGACTTGTATCTAAAAGCAGTTCTTTGCCTTCTGTATCTTTGAAAATATGGGTTCTTCTAAGTCTGCCATGTCACAGAAACCTATATACCCTTCCTATATTTTAGATATGTATTTTATGTAATATGCCTCTGTTACGGATGAAATTATGGAGTAGTTAACCTAAAGACGTTATTGTGCAACTAATTAAGCAAAGATTTTAAATGCCAGCTGCACGTATACTGTTATATCATGGTTGAAAGGTTGAGAAGTTTCCTAACTTTGGAAAAATCATGATGTTGACTTTGTACAATTCTTCTCCTCTAAGGAACAGTAAACCTTGGATCTGGATAGATTTTTCTTGCTTAGCCCAAATCCATGTAACATTGAATGCTGCTGGTTTTATTGTGTTACTTATTCCATGCTGGCAGAAATATGATGTATCTAAAAATACAGGTTTTGCTATCCAGTTGCCTTTTGGGCCTCTATTAAAACAAATTTCAGAGACTGCATTACTAGGTTTCACTACATGGTTGAACTAGCTTATAGGATGAAACAGAAATGTTTGTTTGTTTAGATGTGTGAATTTGAAGGAGAAATTGTTCTGGTACTTAAGCAGAAAACGGTTGTAGATGTAGGTCTAGGTTTTGAACTTGTTTGGGAATACAGTTGAAACACAAAATGCTCTATTCAGTCGTTTCCATTCTCATCCAGCTTTCCTGAAATGAGAGTTAAGTATGTACGAAGTATATATTTATATAAACTGGTATTAAAATGTTGTGGCTATTAAGCATTGAGCTTTAGTGGGCAATTTTGCTATAAAGAGTATAGTCTTAACGCTGTTCGTTCTTGTTTGTGTTAAGCATATATCGTCAACTATCAATCTGGTTGCACAGATTAAATTTGTTTGATTATGGAAACATTTTTGATTTGCTATAAGGAAAGAATATTCTTTTAAAATATTAGTTTAGGGCCATGAGTAAGCAGGTTTATGAGTCTCTTAAATTATTAAATTTTAGTGGTCAGCTGAATTTTTTTCTTGTTCCAACAAATTCTGAGTTATGGCAAATATTTTATTTTTAACTGAATTTCTGTGTCCTTCATTTATGAACATTTTTGGAAGAATGTTTTGGGTTTTTTTGTTGTGATTATATTCATGCAGCAAATTCTGGAACTCTGTCTCAAAACTTTTATTGTGTGTGATAGAAGTGATTTAATGACTTGAGATCAGGGAAAATATGAAGTCTTCATTAAAGTTTTATAGATTCATTTGTATAAAGGTATAAGAATTTCTTCAAAATCAGCAACATTTGGGACATAAATGCTCCTTTCTACTTTTCCAAGATGAGAAAATACTAAAATTTTAGGTATCTTTGGGAGAATCAGGAAAAAAAAAAAGTGTAATTTGTGATACTGATAAATGGATAATATGTACAATTGAAATCTGTTTTCATAAGTTTCCTAGTCCCTCAGAGCACTAGGGGGATGACAACAAACTGATTATATTATGAAAACTGTGTAGTCAGCACCAACTGTTCAGTGCATCAAGTTCCAAATCCTCATTATCCTTCCCTTTCTAAGGTTAGTTTGGCTCAAAATTAGTAAATGTAGAATCTTTTTTTCTTAAAATTCTTAAGCCTTTATTGTTCCCATTTGCCTCTTGTTTTTGTAACTAAATTAAAGCTGAGATTATGAGTAATTATATAGTGGTATGACTAGAAGCTTCTACAAAACTGCTGCCTTTTCTGAGTACATGACTATAAAAGTTAGCAATACTGTGCAGTCTGCTTAGAAATTAATTCTCCATACTATTTGAGCTGTGATTCTACATTTGCAAGCCAGGATCAGTAGTGGTTTGTAGAAATAAACAGTTCCCTAGACAGCAGGCTATAAAACAGGTCAGTGTTAAAATATGCAGTAATATCTTTCAAATGTCTGTGTAACATTAGACTACTATGCCAGCTTGAGTTGTCTTTCAAGATTCAGCTCATAACATCTGTTTGGAGTTTTGTTACCTGATAGGAATGGTAGAGATGTGTTTTCAGGAGCTCTTCATGCCACCCCTTCAGAAGAGGCAAGTTTGTGTGTTCTCTTAAAATTTGCAAATGTCATTCTACTTTGCCAAAAACTTGCCTCTGTGTTTGTGTCATCCCCTCATTTTGTTCCATCAACACTTTATTCTATTATGCAAGTTGATAATGAAAATAATTATCTCTAACAGTCAGTTGTCCTTTTGGCTAGGTACAAAAAGCTGTTATTGAGGCTAAAACTTCTGAGAACAAAAGATAATGTACCACCGTTGCTACAGTACAGCCCATTATTATCTTGTATAAGAGCTTCTGTGCAACCCTGAACTTCAACTATATGCTTTATAGAAATCTCCATAGAGTTGACTTATGAGTTAGTGGGAGAGCTGTAAAAATATTTGAGGAAGGTGTGTGTGTGCAGATTTAAAGCAAGGGAAAATTGCTTGATATAACACCACTGGAGCTATGATGGTCTATAAAGTATCTAATCTGTACATGAGTCACTCTGCTCTAAACTCATGTGCTTTACTCTGACTTGACATGGTGCTTTGATTATTTTTCTTTTGCTTTGTAATGCCGTTTTCAGTCTTTTATCAGCTTTTCTCTGTTTCCTTGAGCTCTGAGGGAACTATCTGGGGCAGAAAGACCCAGACAACAAAAAACCCCAACAACTCAACAAATCTTTCATTAGCTGTTCTTGTTGGAATTTGAACTTATCAAAACTCTCCCAAACATTTCAGATGCATTTAACTCAGCAAAATCAATGCATGATTTAAAACCCTGATGGCCTCTGTCTCCTGGTTTTCCTGCCTTACCCATCTTGCTTACAGTAAAGCTCTATTCCGCTACCAACAACATGCATCCCAATAAGGGTTTTGAATTGAGACAGAGACTGTCTCAGCTCTTGGCCAGTGAATGAAAAGGAAGTTGGCCATGTTCCCTCTACTTGCCAGAAAAGCATGAAAGCTGGGGCCCTTCCTCTGTCAAAGAAAAAGGGAAGCTGTGATCTTTCTGCATACAGATTTTTGCAAGTATTGAGTCTCTGACCTGTTCTTGGTAGGACTTGTCTGTCTCTTGCTCACTAGACGTGGGCCAAAACTCCCAGGAAAAGACCTCTGATCTGCTGTGAACCTGTATAAGTCAACCTGGGTTTTATCCTCTGATTATCAGTTTGACTGTACTTATTTTTTTCCCTCTAGTTAGTCTTAAATATCAACAAAAATATCCTATCTGTACAGTAATATGGTTGTTATGCATATAGCTTGTGTCTGTTATTCTTTCTACTAAATATGAAGACCTCCTTGCTTAATTTTTTTAATAATTTGATGTACATATGAGTACATAACTAAAAGAGCATAGGTGGTGTTGTTATCTGTTATCTATTTATTGTGTGTTTGGGTGTAGGCACTTCCACTTCCACTACATGGTCCTCTCTCATACTGGGCTTTAAAACTTTCAGTATTCAGATAATCTGGCAATTCACTGTGTGATGTGTGATTATGTAAAATAAGGAAAAAATATTAAGTTATGAAGGCAATTATTTAGAAAATTTAGGCTTATTTTTAATATATTCTGGTACAATTTTAAAATATTCATTACTGTCATATCTGAGTACAAAGCATTAGAAATCAGACTATTGAGTTTAAAAGTTGTGCACCTCTCGCACCTCTTCTTACCATAACTGTACCTAAGACTGTATAGAGGTCGCTGTGTAATTTTTCCGGTGAGTGAATAATGAAAACCAACCAGATGTTTTGGATTTTATGGTTATTATAGAAGATAATTATGCACACCTGATTTATGTTGTATAAATAAAATACACCTCACGGTTGCTTTTTCTCTACAGTTACACCATATTTTCTGTAGAAGAGCTCACATGTAAAATAAGAAGTGATGAAATGCATACATTGTCTTTTCAAGAAACTTGTTGAAATACTATAGTACTATTAGTGTTATTAGTTCTGTAGATGTTTCTGCTTTTATAACAGCATTAGAATGCTTGAATAAAACCTGCCAGCATTAATGAACAGCTAATAAGCCAGAAACCATACATAATCCACTAAGTCCTCAGTGTGAGGAGTGTGCTGTCTGTTTCTTATTTAACCTGTTCTCAGATTACTCTCAAGAACTGTACTAACTTTGTCAAAAACTTTGAGAGGTCTACAGTAGATTTTGGGTTTGAAGGTAAAGTTTGTCTTTCCTAAGCTAAATTTCAGTCTACTGATTTTAGTTTTCTTAAGGGCTGGTAAAAAGGCAAAGCAGTATTCAATAAATAATTTTTGATTGCTTTGGAAGCCAATAGAAAGATGTCTTGCCTATCTAGAGGGTCTGAGTGTGTCATAGTCCCTGCTGAATTAACAGGAGGAGGTTTAAGGAGGCATTTAACAGTCTGCAATATGATTTCATAATAAAATAAGAGGACTACTGAGGGGGAAAAAAAAGGCACTAGAATTTAAGGCATGTGAATTGATTTGGAAAGGACAGAAATGAAAAGATCTGCAGGAGCAGGTGACTGTTTTGAGGTGTGGCAGTAGCATGACTAGGAAGACAGATGAACAATGTTTAATTTGAAATCTCAAAAGACAGGTTAGTCTGCTTTCATTTATGTGTACTGGTTTTATAGGTTGTTTCTTCATAAGTCATCTACTGTTATCCATGAACTTTATTCTAGATGTATAGGTACTGGGTTTTTTCTGCTCACCCCAGTTCTCGCATGTGATTTGCTTCTTGCTTGTTGGCTTCCTAACAACCAGAAAGGGACATAAGGGAAAGCAATACCATCCACATTAGAAACTGTTATTATTTAAAGAAAAAGCTCCATATAATATGCAAGATGTTGGGGAGATGGAGAGCTTCAGATTGCATACTACACCTTGTGAGTACTGGTGTAGGTGATGATACCCTCGCTGGGTTACTGTTTAAAACCACTTTCTGTAGATACAGTCAATGAACTTGACCAGTTGTGGCAAGCCACTGGTATACATTGCCTTACAAACTATCTTGAAACCGTATTTTGTTTTTACACTGTTTTGAGACATCACATAGGTTTTTGCTGTACGCAGAGCACTGTTGCTAGCACCAGCTGTTGTTTTGCTCAAAACTATGAGGATTGCACATGAAATTTGTTTTTGTTGCTGCTTTGCCTCCCCTCAGGGATCTTTTCTCATGTTAGTTGTTATTTCATAACACATTCAGCTGCCAACAATGGTTGGTTTGAGCTCTCGGTCCCTCAGGTGAGCCTCCTGCATCTGATCTACAGATTTCCTCCCTCAGTGAGATGAAGTTTGTGTTGTCATCATGTCCAAGGCAAGCCCCATTACAAGGCCTTGGTTTGCTCTTTATATTTTGGTTTGCTGCTTCAGTACTGGCCTGATAGTGCTTGATTCAGTGTTTCCGAGTAACCTTCTCATCCCTGCTCTTGGCATCCCCTGCTCGTATCAAGCACATGCATCTGGTCCCAGTGTTGGTCTGACAAGTCTGGCTGAAAGGTCAAGAGCAGCAGAGGACAGGACCTTGTCCCAGAGCTGCCAATGACATAGCTCAGCCCACGACTGGGGTCACAGTCCTGAGCTGAAATGGTTTCTGAGCCCGTTGGTAGGGATCGCAAGTGCAGCCAGTTATGGCTTTAAGAACCCGGTGGCCTTGGGACCTTGACAATCCCTCTGGCAGATATCTGTGATGACCCTGTCCTGGGTTAACATTGCGTATTGTTATGCTAGTTGCAGCATTGGTTTGTTGTTATCATGCCCAAGTGCGTTCCAGAAAATGGAATAGTTTTATCTTCTTTAACTGTTACAGCAGAAATAACCTTGAGCAATTTAGCATGCATTTGCCAGTTCATTATCTTTTACAGACCCTTCGTGGCTGGGTTCTTCAGGCTTGTTTAACTGTGGCGCTGTTTCCTCTCTGGTGCTTTCCGTTTTTCTCTGCTCAGTCTTAGGGTATACATCAGGCATATGTATATGCTTCTCCCTTTTTCAGCTGAGTGTAAGGATCTTAAGTAATGTGTTAGCAGAAGGAATACACAATCAAATGGATGCAAACTAATCCTTCTGCTTGACTGAGAAACTGTAGTCTATATATGTAACCCTAATTTTTAGAGAATGTTATTACTGAGGCATATGAAAATCTGAACGTATATGTATCTAGGGTAAAAGAAAAAAATATAAACCAACAAACCAAGCAAGATTTCCTAGTAGCATTTTCAGATTTTAACAAAGCACTGTTGTTTGGATGCTAGCAGAGCCTCTGGCATGTATTACTGCTTATGTCAAAATAATAAAGGGTGTTACAGAGAAGGAAGAGTCCTTCTCCAAATTATGACTGGTTTTCATCCTAGTTTCTTATGGAAAAGACTTTGCAAAGTTACACTGTGTGTCTGTATGCCTTTTCTTCCAACTTTTTAACTTGTCTTGTTGCAATCAAGGTTATTACAAAAGTGCAGATCTCAAAAATTCTGAAGACTCAGCCAGTATCATGCAGATGTTACTCAGGTGCAGAAGTTCTGTAAATCGTTCTGGCTCCGAAGAAGTTGCTCATAGAGTTCACACATTAGCAGAGGTTCTATGAAGGGGAAAGTCCTTATTAATACACCAGCTGTAAGAAAAGCTTTGGTTGGAACTGGCATCTCCTTAGACATGATTATTCAGAATTCGTTACTTCCAGAAGTAACTAAGTTATTTAATGCTTGGTTATTGTGTGTTCTGTTGTTTTACAGCGTACCTTTAGCTACTGAATACTCTACATGGACATTAAATATCCTCTGAAATACTTTTCCATTAATTATCCCAAGAACTTCACTGTGTTAAAATTGTATTCTATGTATTCAGCTGAAAGTACGAGAACTTCCAAGAAACATAACAAAGTATGAACAAGTGATTGTTTGCATTAGAGAAGTATAGAATTAGCTTTTGCCACATATTCTTATCCCAATTAACAATATTGTGAAGACTGAAGTAGACTAAAAAGTAGACTAAAAACCTGGGATAAAGTCCCATCTTCTTAAGGGAGCAGATTTTCATGTTTAGGTTTCCAAATTCTCACTATTCTTGAAGCCTACTACCTAAAAGCTGGTTTATGATGTCTGCAGTTAAGAAAGAGTAAAATGTACAATTGTAAGACACAGGTTCTAAATAGGAATCTCACAAGTTACCAGAAATACTTAATGGAGTACTTTCATAGAGGCCCTGAAAGATAATAAAGAAAAGCAAATAAATCCATATTTGCTCAGCAAGGATGTAGACATTCATTGCAGTAATTGAGAAGATCCTTAAATAAAGGATTGCCTAAATGTGTTATAATCATATGTGGAGACATACTATGTTGATCTTCAGGCATGTTTCTCCTTCAAATAGGCTAAATTAAAGAAGTGTGAGTGGAGTTTAAGGATTATGGATATTACCCCAAACATACAGGTTTCTCTGTGTCTGGTTAAGCTTATCTTAGAAGATGTGACAGTATATTATAAAAGAAACCTCTTAATTTTGACCCTGGGTGTATTTCTGTCCTATATATTTAATCAATAAGATTGAGTAATATTTATAATGTGAATTACAGTGATGCCTACAAGAGTTTTAAAATATTAAAACATTTAATTTAAAATGATCACTTAGAATTGATTATATTGGTAAAGATCTCATATGTTAATGTAATAAATATAACATTGTGAAAAAATAATTTGCAGTTGTGTGGTGACTTGCTGCTTGCACATTTAATTCTGGCAAGAGCCAGCATCTTAGAGATTACTTCATGGCTTGAAAGAGGCAGATGTCAGGGTGGACTTTCTTCCAGAGAATGATGTGATTGGTAAAGCCATCATAGGCAAAAAATGAATATAGTGTTGATTTGCTGAGCAACTATTGTTTGCTGTATCTGAGTAGTGCTGTTCTCAGTGTCACAGTGCTTAGTATCTGGAGAAGTTAGAAAAGTAGTAGTAGTGTAGAAGTTTTCATGTATTTTCAGGTGTGCTTGATCAATGGTCTTCTGAAAATGACATTTTTCTTAAGATGTCTTTCTCTTACTCTCTAAGCAAAGCCCCTTTTCTCTTGCATTCTCTATTAGGCATGATGTTAGTATGCAAATGGAATAGCAGTTATTCAAAGAGAGAGTAAAAATAATGAAAGATTAAATATTATGATTCCTGAATGAATGGCATGACTAGGTCAGGAATTGTGTACAAAGAAAATGTGTTTTGGGAAATCACAAGAGTAATTTAATAATGTTAGTCTTCAGCATTTGAAGTATTTTTCTTTGCTTTTCTAGAACTGAAGTGTAAATGCCTAGACTGACAAATGACTGAACTCTTACATACAGATTTGCTTTTCATTTTTATTTGAAACATATAGTGGTGTTTCAGACTTAATCTTGTTGCAGTTATGACAGCTGAGCAATAATATGTGAGTTATGACTCAAGTAATGTTTCTAATAAGACTACTGTGGCTTAGCATACTGTGAATAAAAGTGTTAGCTTTGGTTTACAGAAGATAAACTGTAGTGATCTACGCTCCTCTAGCATACCATCCAGACATTTCAGTAGAAATATTTTTATTACAGGTTTATTTTGTTCTCAAGAGTGTGGGTAGAATTACAGCTAATGCAGGACAGTGAGAGAGAGGGAAATGAGAGAAGGCTTTGGTGCTCACACAGGAAAAGTGCTGTGAGGAAGACTGAACAGGATGAGGAACCCGAGGTGTTCTTGTTGCTTATAGTGTGACCTTGTTTGGAGTAATTTTGAAGATTTGTGAGGGTGGCATCTTTTTATGGCAAGGTGCAGTTTCAGTGTACTGAAATATATGTCAATCTGCCTCTTTAAGTCCCTTAAAGGCGTAGTTTCACGTTGGACAGAAATGCTAGATGAGCTCAGGTGGGAAGTCTACTTACCAGTGGCGCTTTGCTCTTAACTAGAACTAAGTAAGAAATCTAGGTAAGAATCTCCAGGGCTGGAGATTCCTGCTGGAGGGGCATGGGTTCCTTCCATGTGATGCTAACCTCTCTGGTATTACTTTATGAAAAGGGAAGATGAGTGATAATGGCGTTAGGATATTTGGGAAGTGGTTCTTTACCTCAAGGCTGAACTGTCACTCAGTTACAAGCTGCTGAGCTGAATGAAGCTTGTAGATCCTCTGAATTAGTACTTGTTATCGCAGTGTCCAGGTAAATAAACCTACTTTTGTGGAAACTGATGTACTGGTTTCTATTGCTGCGGATGTTTGGATTCTGGAGCAGGGAAAGAAACCTTTCTGGGAGGCACAGATGGTGCTCCAGGAAGGGCATGGTGTGTGGGTGATGTACTGTGATGTCTGAACCCTGTCCAAGAGTCTGAAAGAGTCAACCTACTGTAGGGCTGAGTGACTGGCTGACTGACCAAGGCATTGACTTCTGAAGGCTTGAAGCAACTGACTTAGACAATCAGTATCATTTGGCCAAGGCAGCATCTCTAAAAGCATCTTTTGCAGGGTGTAATAGGAAGAAAACTGGGATTAAAGTGTGAAACACCCAATTCTGTCACTGGTCTGCCATTGTGAATCTGTGATTGGATGTTTTTTTTGCAAGTGAAGGCCTGTAATAATTTTCCTGCTTACTTTCCCTTCCATTTCAGGAGCTTCTCTGGCTATCAAATAATGAAATTTTTCCTGCTCACACACTGAATCTGTGTGTGATAATGATTCATTGAAGAGAGAGTTTGATAGAAACTAGAATGGAGGGAGTATACCATATTTATAAATTACATTAGGATATAGTTCCAGGCTACTGTTGACTTTTTTAGAGTTATAAACAGTTCATGTTTTGAAGTGGCAGATTTTGAATGTGATAACTAAGTTCTCAGAACAGTAATGTTTGTATCCAAGCATTCCATTTTGTATTAATATTTTAAGACCACAGAAGTGATTGACAAATGACAGGAAATACAGAAAAATAGTTTTCCTCATGTTATTATTTGATTTTTAATATTTGATGACACAAATGATTTTCATTCACATTTTAACAGAAAAAAAACTTTGCAATGCTTTAAAAATAATTTGTAATTGAGATTCTTTGTGCACAAAACCTCTCCACTTTGGCTTCTTTGCTTCTGTTTGTGGGATTTTGCTTAGAGTCCTGATCAGTAGGAGCTCCCACAGTTATTTTTCAACATATTAAACACTGGGTGGCTGTAGTGAAGGAACATACTGTGCTTTATCAGCTGAGGAGAAATTGCATAAATTGATTAAAGAGAAACCATGTGAACGAACATGTGAATGGGTAGAACTTGAGAACTTGTTAAGGGATAAAATGAAGGTATTACTGATGGCACTGAATCCAGGGGAACCACAAAATCTTTGGAGATGGACAAAGCCTTGAAATGGGATGATGGCTTAGTTATTTTTCAGTTTGAAGCTGTAGGTGTTTCAAATGATCTGAATGATTGATTGCTGGTACTCAACTACAGAACATATAGGCAATGCTGTGAATATGTTACTTGCTCTTCAGATTTGTAGAAGATCCTCAGTGGGCCTGAGTGAGGCAGTTCTGACCTTGTGGCAAGAGTGCATTAATAGGCTCAGTTAATCTTCACTTCAAATACTGAGCTAAGTAGCTGAAAACTTGTTTAGGTCTGAAAGACACAAACCTGGTACTTGTCCTTGTCTTTTTGTGTTGTGTCCAATGCATATATTCCTTCATAGCAGTCTGTTTCAGGGCTGAACTGAAGTTAGAATGAAATTAGAAAAAGGTAGTTTGTAGAGGAGCTGGAAATGAGTGTTGAGGTTTCCAGTGTTTTCACAGTGGAATGACATCCCCTTTGTTTTAGGTGAGTATTCATGCAAAGAATAGGAGTAATGAAGACCCTATAATTAGTGTAGGATTCAGCTATGGTGAACTGATGGCAGACCACCATGTGGAACTGATGAAGAACAAAGCACCATCTGCCCATTGTTGCCAGGTGAAAAATATCATACACTTTGTGCCAAGTTAAACCATGTCCCCTTGCATCTTGTTTTTTATTTCTGCATGTCTGAGGCAGATTTCACCTCTGTTTAGTTGCTTGATCTCACATTTGACCTCAAGGTGAAACATTTTCAGTGTACTACATGGATGGAAGAAAATACTCCTTTAGTACAGTGATATTTAATCCTGATGAATATAGTGACCATAAGGTATTGAGGATGATGGTGTGGGTAACCAAAGCTTTTCTGAAGAAGTCTTGCAAGCTGACTAAATGAAAATGTGTTTGTGAAATTTTGTGTTTAGGAAATTTTGATTGTTAAAAATTGAGAGAGCATGGTTAAGGTATATAATTGTATTAGCTTTAGACAGATCTAGCTCTAATTTGATGATGATCCGATAAGGGGCAGAGAAAGAATTGATTTGTTTAATAACTATAGTTATTCACTCTAAAAAATACAAATCTGGAGAATTGAGTTGATGCTCTTGGTTTTTATGATCACAATGGTATGTATTTGTTTTGGTAGTTTCAGCGAAAGATGATTTTCTGGCTGTGTTGAAACAGTAATAAATTATGTAATTCCAGTGAAGCAGAGGATAACATCTGAATTCTGAAAAATGATTGAACATTTCATCTTTTATCAATCTTACTGATTCTTACTACCTTTAAGTAATGGAACTTTCCTTATGGTCTTTGCTTTGTTGTGGTTTATCTTGTTAGTTGTAACTTGTGTTGCCTTAACTCCTCAAGTTTTTATAGTTACATGTCGATGTTTCTATAGATGAATTTTTAGAATGT
This sequence comes from Loriculus beryllinus, assembly GCA_039877255.1. Classification (NCBI taxonomy): domain Eukaryota; kingdom Metazoa; phylum Chordata; class Aves; order Psittaciformes; family Psittacidae; genus Loriculus; species Loriculus beryllinus. The sequence goes on from JBCJKH010042528.1 coordinate 18,023, forward strand.
ATTTTGATGAGTCGTTAAAGCTGTTTCAATGTGAGATGCTGTAGCTACATTTCCACTCTGTCTTGGATTCTTCCTCTAGTCTCCACCCTGGTTTTTGCTTGCTCTGTCCACTGTCCACTGATGGTGCTGTAAGTGGCATCAGATAATTCTGCCTGAAGACCAGTCTTTCCTTTACCCTCGGTTAGTTTTCCTCTGGATCAGTTGATTCTCCTCCTTGCAGGAATTCCTCTTCAGGAGACAGTGAAAATGCCTCACTGGAAGTGACAGGGAAGGAAGGATCAGCTGCTTTGGCTGCAGCCTGCCAGTAGGCTGGCTCTAACCCCAAACCTTATTTTTAATTTTGTCCACTTTTGCATCGTTTGTGTGATTCCTTCTTAAATTCTTAGGTCTTAAAATACATCCTGATGCACTGGACCACTGGTTTTGTAGCTGACTTTTTTTTCTTTTTTCTTTAATGTTTATTTTATTTCTTACTGTGTTTCCTACTTTTCTTCTGCATAAGTATTATTTGTCCGTGTCTTTCATATAGTATCTTTTATTAATTTTCAGGGGGTTTTTGTTTCCTTATAGTTTTATTTAATATTTTGAAGAGATTCTACTTACCAGAGTCAAGTTCATTGAATTCTATTTGAAGATTTTTGTTTTAAATTCTGCTCCACTCCCTTTTCCTATGAGTGTGAGTCTCCGCTCCAAAATCTTTCCCACTCATGTGAGACTGTTTTCAGAGTTCTTCAAAAGTTAAGGGAATTATTCCAGGGGTACTTGTTCAAAGATGGAGAAGGATAATCTTGCCTTTAATAGTTAGAATTGTCATGCATTGGATTGGAGGACTAGTTCATATGAGTGTTGATGATGAAATTACAGCTTTCAGATAAGGTCATTTAGCATGAAATTCAAGTAACCACCAAACAGGAAGTTTATTTAAACAACTTATTGCA
>JBCJKH010042532.1:0-24074 GCA_039877255.1 Loriculus beryllinus
TGAGCATGCAGATGATGTGTGGTGACTTTCTCAAACAAATTCAGACAAACAAAAAGAAACCAGCTGCTGCTACATCATCCCTGAAGTATTTCTTTGGAGAGTAACCACTCTCTATCCATGTACTCAATTCTGAGTGCTTCCCAGCAGTCTTTATATTTCTGGTCTTTTAATGAATTTTATAGTAGAAAGCTGCTCAGTATTTTGTAGATACTTGTTGCTTGAAACATGTATTCTGCTTCATTTGTTCGTGTCACATTTGTTTAATGGGATTTATTTTGCATTAGGAGATTACTTAGGTAGACTACGAACTGAAAACTCTCCATGTAAAAAGAGCTGTTGTAGTCAAGGACCAAATGCATCTTAATACAACTCCACTGAACACTAAAACAAAAAAGACAAAACAAGAATATAGGCCTATATTGGGCACTTTACATGAAGTCAGTGAAGGACTTGTGCCGGACTTATCTAAAAAAAAAATAAATGTTCTGTTAGTGTGGAAACTAAGTTCACATGTGACTGCTCATCAGTTCAGTAGTTATTGTTTATAATTCTGCATGCCTAGCATTAAATAAGGATTGAGCCCCCAACTTTTTTAATGTGGTGTTGCTATGTAAGTTTTCTTCCTCTGAGAATTCTTTCAAAACAGAGAGCATATAAAGAAATTAATATGAGTTACTGTCACTAGATCTGAAAAAGTGTTAGTGTTTGTGTAAAGCTGTAATATATGAGGAATTCTGTCCTCTCAAACCCTGACTGGCCAAGTTTTGACAGCATTGAGCAGCTGTATGCCTACCCACGTTGAGTAGCGCTCTCTTCCTCTTGGTATGTAGAGGCTTGGTGCTTTCTCTGTCTGGTGCTCTCTGTAGAACACTGAAATCTTGAATTCAACAAAATAAAGATTCAAGCATTCAATCAAAGACTGAGAAGAGCTCTCTGAATCAAAGGAGAAATGACTGCTTCTTCAAGTTGGAAAATTCAGCCAGCACTGGGAACAACAGAATTGTCTCAATCTACTGTACCACAGTGGTCTGTGTACCTGGGGATGAGAATACTCCATTCCATTTCCATGTTTGATAGATGTCTAGCTATTTTTTTTTTGTTTTGTTTTTTTGGTTTTTGTTGGGTTTTTTTTTTTTTTTTTTTTAAGAAATCTGTAAGAGAAAAGTAATTTAACCACTATACTTCAGAATCTCTCTTGCACAAATCATGGATAAGTTGCTGTCTACAGTGAATAGACTTCAAAGCAGGGACTGGAGGAGCAAAGTCCCTCCCACTGTAAAAGAAGATCAGGCTCAAGACTGGCTGAGGGAACTAAACATGCGTAAGTCTCTGTGTCCTGACAAAACACATGCAAGGTCCCGAGCTGATGTAGTTGCCAATATAACACTCTCTGTTGTATTTGAAAAGTCATAGCAGTTAGGTGAAGTCCTCAGTGACTGGGATAAGGGAAACATTGTGCTTGTTTTTAAAAAAGGTAGAGAGGAGGACCCTGGGAACTGCCAAACTGTCTGGCTCATCTCTGTGCCTGGGAATATCATGGAACAGATCCACAGAGAAGCTAGGCTAAGGCAGATGGAGGACAGGGAGGTCATTTGACAAAGCCAGCATTCACCTTGGCTTCACCAAGGGTAAGGTCTGTCTGAACAACCTAATGGCCTTCTGTAATGGAGTGACCACAGTAGACAAGGAAAGAGCTATGCATGTTGTCTACCTGGACTTCCATGAGGCCTTTGACATGGCCCCTCACAACATCCAGTTGATGGGTGGATTCTTCCATGGATGAGGAACTGGCTGGATGGTCACATCCAGAGAGTAGTAGTCAATGGCTCAATGTCCCTATGGAGTGATAAGTCCCTTGATGGCCTGTACCGGGACCAGTACTGTTTAACATCTTCATCAATGTCATAATGGGATCAAGTGGACCTTCAGTAAATTTGCAGACAGCCTTACTTAGTTCTGACTGATTTGAAAGAAGACTTTTTCACTGACTGGGATGACAGTAATTTAAAAAAGGTGTTGATGATTCTCTCATGTTATATTGAAGAAATTGATTGCAAATCACTTACAGTTTTAGATTGTGAAATTCTGTGCAGCATACTGGCTTCCTAGGAAGTGATTAATGACCTCGAGTCTGAAGCAATCAGTTAAGCTTGCATACTCTTGGACATAAACTCACACTGCTCGGGGGGAAGACTACCAGCAAAATCTGATATGCTTTTTTCTTTTTTTTTCCTGCCTATATTCTGATGGTTGCTTCTGGACGTAACCATGAAAAAGATATATTTGGTATAAATTGAACTAATTATTTTTTCCACAAAATTTCTCCATACCAGGTCTGGAATGGCAGGTTATGAAATAGTTAAATATACCTGAATAGGTGAAAGCAAATTAAGTACGCCCGTGTTCATCCTCAGGCATTGATATTCTTGGACATACAAAACATTTTTCTCCATACTAGTTCTTTCCCACCTTGGGTGGTAGAAGTGTGTCCATCAGAATAAGTCCCTACTCTAAATGAAATTTTCTAGATATTAATTTAATAGAAATTAGCAATGCAGCTTTAAATATCACAAAAAGATATTCAGCTATGCAATATATATATATATCACTATGTATGAGACTTGTCTTCATCAGTGATGTATAATGAAGATAATAAATTGTTCTAATGACAAAATAAAAGAGCCAAAAAATACACAAGGACTAGAAAGATGAAGCAGATGAAACTAGGCAAGTAAAATTTAAGAAAAGCTAAGAACTTGTGTAAGAGTGTCTAAAAATGGGAAGACAATAAGAATACACAAAGAGGAAATTCACAAATGTTACTTTTTTATATATATACTGTATTTAACCAGTATTTTTAGCAAGCATCTAAAATACAAGTTCAAAAATACAAAAAGCACATTAACTCCATCATTTTATCAATTTTAACTTGGAACAGAAATGGTAATTTTACAAAAGAATCTCATCAAAGCACAGGGTAATTATATAAGAGCTAAATAAGACCATCAGCCATAAAGGAAAGCTGGAGTAGGAGGCAAGGGTGAAACATTCATTACCCTTCATATTCATGCACATATGGGGATGACATAGCAAAAGGATTATGATTGCTCTCAATTTCAAGACAGAAACAATTTCAAAAGGTTCAGCACAATCATTAGGAACTGAAGATTAGGCAGCAATCAGCATAAATGATTGATTCCAGCAACAAATCTATTTTAAGTAACAAGGGAAGATGACACAGAATATAATGTAAGGTGCATATTTTAGGAGGATTCTTTTGAAAAGTTAGGCACACTATAGAATTTCAGCATTAAAGGCAATAACAGTACTTTTATTATTATACAAAATCTACTTTTTACTAACACAGAAAAATAGAGTTTAATATCGTGTTGGCCCAGTCACTGAAGACAATACATGCATCTCAGCTATTGCGAGTTTTCATTAGCTGTGACAACAGAAAAGGTAAGGTGTAAAACCTATTTCATGGAGAAAATCCTAAAAACTAAAATCTGTCCTCAAAATACGCCCGATATTGATCATACACTGCTGATCATTACACTACTGACAAGATTGCAGCAGCAAAACCTAAACATTATGGAGACAGAGCACTCATATTTAAAGTTTGTAGGCAGCAAAGAACCCAACTGACTCCTAACTGTTCTAGTCCAGATACCCTGTGCATATTTTTACAGATCTTATGAGTCCTTTCTATTAGAGAGATACGCATGTGTGAGCTGTCAAGCACATGCTAATATCCATGCTCATGTACAGGGAAGACACTTGTCACTTTTTTTCTTGGAGTACAGCATCAATAGAAATAGTATGAAAAGTACTCATACTTTATTGGGGGACAAGTTTACTATTCCATCACCCAGTGCTACAGATTTGCTCAGTACTATCAGCCAGTACTACAGATCTGTGGCAAACAAAATTTCTTCTTCAGAGAAGCAGCAATTTTGTGGTTATTTTTAACGTTTGAGAACTTTGAAAATCTGAAGTTTCCCATCAAATGATCATTCTGATCACTAAGTCTTCCAGTTCACAAGCAAAGAGGGCCATCCAACAGAGTCCCCCCATGTCTCCATTGGTTATATATTTCTTCCAGACTGGAGCTCAGTTACCAAACTGCAGAAGAAAGTTTGTGCATCTCTTGTAAATCAGTGGAAACATTCAACAACATATCAATGAAAGCAAGACAAAGGGTTTAAACTTACATTTGTTGGAATTACTTTTTGCCTATTGTCTTGGGCAGCAAGGGGCTAGTTTCTGAAGTGATGAGCATGGAGTGGGAAGGCAAAAGATGAGAAAAGGCTTTTCTCTGCTTCTATGTATTTTACCTTCTCCGACAGCACTCATTTGTGCATTGCTTTGGGAACCCAGGTCTCCAACACTAATAAGAAGAAGCCAGAGACAGACCATGGGAATTGCACATTGCAGTCTGTTAACTGACAGAGGAGGAGCCAGAAAAATATACACAATGAAAACAAAATCCCTGGTGTGAGGAGCTTAGGCACCAGGGTCAGCTGTAGCCATACATTTAGCTGCTGTGGAGGCTAGCTAAAAACTACATATGAAGACAGAATGCATTCAGGGGATGAACTCTTCCTATTTTGAACCTTTGCAGATGGTTTTATTCTCTAGGCATATCACTTTTATGACCACCAGCTGAAGTACTGTCACTCACCTTGAAACAGCCAGTCAAGCTTATTCTACTGAAAGCTGTGATGATGCCCTTTTATGATTTTTTCAGCTTCTCTGACTTTTTCTTCCCTCAGATACACAGGTGAGCATTGACTGAATTATTAGAGAGACAATTGCTGAGACAGAATTTTAGATGACTGGGAAATAAGTAAAAGAACTTCTCCCTGCCCCCCCTCCCCCCCCAATTGTATTTTGTCTAACTTTTTCGACTTTAATTTAATATTAGGTTCAACGTGACACCAAATCATTCAAAACTGCTACTAACAAAGATCATTTCTATTATTTTTCTTTGGATATCTGCTTCAGTGTTGCATGTGGTACTGATACTGCATCACATCTAATGTTTTCTGACCTTTTGGATAAACAAAAATGGTCACAATTTTTTTTTTCTTTGCAGTGGTTAAACAAATAAAGAAAAATGAGTGCAGAATTCCCCTCCTGCCCAATATATTCCATCCTTTCTGTTAAGAAATCATATGCTTAATTGGTTAATATTTTCAGACATCAGAGATGACTGTAATTACAATATAACATGCTTTGTTTTGTTTTTCTTTCTTTTTCTCACTTTTTCCTTTCCTCCTTGGAATGGCAGAGCATGTATAACATTCATGTTTAGATTTCAGATTATTTTTTTTTTTGCTCTTTCATTTACTCCTGCTTTAATGTTTTTCTTTATGACATTGTATTTTTTCAATAACTTATAAATTTTTGAGTTACAGCGGTAGAATCATGCTGTTAAGGCTTTTTTAAGTCTGTTAGCTACTTTTCTAGAAGTTATTAAACAACATGTCTAAATTACAGAATGGTGGAAGGAAGGATGGCAGGCAGGCATGCAGAAAGGACAGAATTTGTGTGCTATTCAAACACGCAGACAATTGAAAAAAGACAAACAGCCTCCTGCCCCAAGAAAAGAATGAGGGAAACATTAAAAGAAAAGAAAGGAAAACAACAAAAATTAAAGAATTCTGCTGTAAAAACAGATACTTCGGGCAACCACAAGATTTTCAGGAAATCTTTTTAAATAATAGGAGAGGTAAATGAGTAAATTCCCATTAAAAAAACAAACAAACAAACAAACAAACAAACACACAGAGAAAGAAAACAGCTCCAATTCTCATTCCACATAGGTTTATTCCAGTATTATCAGCTGTGTGTTACTTTCAACAATGTTTTATTTGGCAGTTTCTCACATGTATTCTTACTGTTCTATAATGCAAACAAAACAAGGTGTGCACCTGAGAATACAGAACTTAAAAACCAGAAAAGAATTGGCTGAAATGAAGAGTCTCAGCATGGCAATACTTCTAGAAAAATAAAACAAAATTTTGAAAGATCCAGTTTTAATATGACCACTTTAAAGCCAAACATGGAAAAGTGTTGTTTAATATGTTGTGTTTATCTAGATGATCTTAAAATCCTTTCCAACCCTATCTATTCTATAATTCTATGATTCTACAGCCTTTCCCTCACCAAAATTACTCATCAGCAGTTGTTGATGTCTGAATGTCATTAATGATACATTACTACTACTTCTCCCACTAATTTCTTACCACCTGCAAAACATTTACATCCATGAGGTAGCAAGAAACTTCTCTTAGACATGTAAAAGTAGCAATCAAGCACCCACAGAGCAGCATCATCAGTCACCTTCCATTAACAAATACCTGTAGTCCTCTTCTGGCTTCTTTTCCAGCCTTACCCCCTAACATGTCTAAGCAACCTCACCCCTGTTCCATTTTAACCCAGGAGCAGATGCATATGATGGTGTAGCAAAGGTAATTGTAGCTCTACCAATATAAACAATAAACATAAATTTCTTTTTAATCTCCCTACATAAGAACATGCTTAACCTTTCTGACCTTCTCTGGAAGTGACCACTGAGCCCACTTTAAAACTGGGATCACTCTGAATAAAGCAAGTCTTTCATATCTTTGAAATGTGATGGTATTCCACCAATTATTATAAACCTTTCATAACCAAGAGGTGTTGATTTATAGAAAGAAAACCCACTGCTATGTAGTGGGACACACAGATGCTCAGCAGACTCTCCTGATGCCTCTCCCATTGTGACTTCCTGAAAATACCAAGATGTTAGCTTTCTTACACAGGATTCTGAGGCATGAAGTATCAACAGTGTCAGCAAACTAACAGTTCCCAATGGCACATCCCATCAGAGAAGATTGTTCTAGAAAAAAATAAACCAAGAAACTAAGGTTAAGGAAAAAAAAAAAGGAAAAAGGAAAAAAAAAAAAAGAAAAAGGAAAAAAGAAAAAAAAAGAAAAAAAGACAAAGAAAACAGAATATCTCTGTTTTACACTTACTATATGAAAATGTAATGCAGAAATTGAATTTAAAAGAAAAAAACAATTAATTTTTACAATACACTGTGCGCTCCAGCTCATACTTAATAGGTATTACTGTTCCTTCTTTGCTTCTCATATTGGCAGAGGTTACTGAAAGGTAGCTGCTTAATTAGTTATTGGCCTCATCCTTTTGCCAATGAGCCAGACACAGTAGCTTGGTGAAGCATCTGGCACTTGTTACCGGGCTCTCCCTAGCCTCCTTAAATGAAGCAAGCTGCTCCCAGCTGCAAACAGCAATCTTCTCTGTGATAGCCATTGTTTCACAGCAGCTGTGGGATTTCTGCTGGGGGACTTTCAGTAAGCCTAAACATGTTCTACATGGAAGGATTTCAAATGTCATGCCTGTTCACCCAGGAGGTCGTTCATATCACAACTTCTGCTGTAGGCTTACGTCCTGAGGCCTATTATGCCATGAAACTGCCAGCATAAGTGGATGATGAAGTCCTTTCACAAGCCCAGCTGAACATCTGATAGTCTTGGAAGCTTGGTCTTGTGAGCTGGTAGCCTCAGGCTTTTTAACTTGCACGGCATATATTTAAAAACAAAACAAACCCACAACATTTAAAAAAACAAGCAAACAACAGCAACAACAAAAACAACAAACAGAAAAACCCAATCAAAACATAACAAAATTTTTCTGTAGGACTCATAATACAGTTTTGTGAAACAGACTCCAGCTGGCCCATCGGCCCCGTGAGGGGGATCACAGGTTGTTTGTAAGAGGCAATGAAGAATTTCATGTCTTCCAGGACAATAGTTTCACTGGAGAAGGTGATGCACCAACAGTATTACTTCATGTAAAAGTGATATATTGGGATGATCAAGAGACCCTTTCTGTGTGTGTCAGAACTCAAGAGAAGGAATGGAGCGGGGCTGAGCGCCTGCGGTGATGCGCACCGTGTTGTTGGTCAGGGACAGAGCTGGGATCAGCTCCACGAAGGTAGGGGATGGTCTTCCTGTGGTGTCTGCCCTGAGGCCGTGAAGATCAATGGCCCTGTAAACAATGAGCCCAGATACAGTGGCACAGACATTGTGATGCCTTGTAGGGCACAACATGAACTGAATCCGGGGCTCACCAGACAGCCGTGATCTGTGTGCTTACCGAGAAGACCTCACTGGACACACAGGAGCCTGTTCATCCATTTTCTTTCCTTCCTTCTTTCTTTCTTTTCTACGTTCGATCTTTTCTAGAATAAGAGCTTGCATAGATTTTTGTTCCTCCTGACACAATTTTAGGGAAGTTTGCAATGAAGTTAATGTTTGTTTCATGTTTAAACTTCTGGAGAGCCTTTGGTGTCTCCTGTGAACAGGGCAATGCATTAAAAGATCAGCTTCTTCTCCATGGGGATATTTTTTTTCCCTATTAAAACAGCTCTGAACGCTTCTGCTATATTAACCTAGATTCTTCCTTCACCTTCAGTCTTTTTTGTAGGTGGCTGATGATTTCACTGATAGCTCAGAAGCCTAGTGGTCTAATCCTTATCCAGTGGGGAATCCAGAATCAGACATACTGCTGGATGGAAGCGATTTCTCTTAATAGTCCGTTATCTGAGGAGATACAACTCTATGCAATATTAAGAACATAGCCAGTATTATAGCATGGGATTATTTGGATAGCACTATGGATGACAGTCATGGAGTATGAAAAATGTACTGCTGCAGTCTGGGAAGCTATAAGGCAGCAGGGAGGGCAGGATGGTGGCTGCTAGCTTCCATAGCACTTGAAAGAACACTCAGCCCTGATGGACTCTGTGTGTGTACGCACATGAGTGCAGGTCTGCAAATTCTGGGGACTACATCTCTTTCCACTTCTTTCCTGCTTCCTCTCCTTTCCTTATCCTTTTCCTCATCCTTTTCCTCATATCATGGAGAAATGGTGTTTTCTGGAAGACAGTCTTTTGGTGTGGTTAAATCTTATTTTGTAACTGTACCATGTGCACTCTAAGAAGTGGTGGTGTGAAAAGGGTAAAATTTTTCTCCTGGCCCACAGCTTTCCTTTTTAAGCAGTAAACTGCAATGGGAAGAGTCCAATCTTCTGGGTGACTAGCAACCTGGGAATGTGTGGGAAATGCATGCTGGAAAAGGCAACAAAAGAATTAATGGGGTCATCTGACAAAGTTATGTGCTAATCTAGGAATGTGTCAAAACTGCCTTTGATCTTCTATTGTATTTTGATATGCACAATGCAAAGGTGTTTGGCATGTTGTCTGACTTGATTAACCTGATGGACAGTGTGTTCTGCTGCCTCCCCCTGAGTTTTCTTTCAGTTCACTTTGCTCAATATAATCAAGTAGAATCAGTGAGGCAGTAGAAGAATACAAATGCATACACCTACTACATTCTACCTGCAATACCTGGGTGTCCCTTTATCTTTTTCTGTTTTTTCCACAATATGGACTTCCTCAGTGACAGCCAAATATGCACATATTGTAGCAAATTAAACTTGTGGCTGTGCTGTCTGCCATATGAAGCTGTTGCGTTCACAATGTATCACTTCCTATCCTAACTGCAGAATGAGAGGTGGGCGTAAATTGTGTACAATTTCCTGAAAACTAGGAAGTTTTGCCTCTGCTTCTGAAGAGAACATTTCTGACAAACAGACCAGCAGCTTGTGGTTACTTGGGAGATACTTGTGGATAACTGTCAAGAGTTTGAATGTATCAGTGAGGTTGCCTACGTATGAAAAATTGGGAAATATATGTGTAAATGTTTAAATCAAATATGTGGATGTGCCTTATTGGGAATGTGGGAATTACATATGCACATCCAGGGTCTGGAATCTTGGAAATACGAAGTCCCCATGCCAAGTTCTGGGCACTTGGATGCCATCTAAAATATTTCATTGTATTTATACTGTCCAATTCACTCACTTTCTCTTTTTTTTCCTCTCTCTTCATTGTGTGGTAATTGTACCTGTGAGAACATACTCTTTGCAATAAGTAGTTAAAATGCACACAGCAACCCTGCTATTTACTGAAAGAAAATGTGGTTACAGATCAACAAACATTGTTAATGGAATCAGAAAGCAAGTTTTATTTGTTAGCATTTTTTATGTTTACTCTAAATACCAAAATGATTAGACTATCCTTTTATAGTGAAAATCCATTCTCTGCTCCATTGTAAAGACAGTGATACCAATATGATGACAGGTGAGAGGGTAACTTACGTTTGTTTACTAATTCAGCACTATAGCTTCTGGAAATTTTTGTCATATATTGCTGCTAAAGAATTTATAACCTGCAGAAGCTGGTGATAGTAGGCTTTAAGCCTTATGAACTCCCTGAACCACTGGATTAAAGAATCTGCTGTATTCTGTGTTGTCCCTGAAGCATATTTTAATGGTTCTGCTGAAAGGGTATCAATCATATAGACACTGTGATATGAAGTTACACTGAGGCACACCAAGATGGTTAAATGCTTGCATTTTCTGTAATGCAATGTAGTATAGCTGTAAAACTGTATGTAGGAGGCCTAACAAATAGAATCTTCGCAGCAAAATTTATGCAATCTATGCTTTGCATTGTTTTTAAGTTCTGTGACTTTGTACTCATAAGTTTTGTGGAGTTCTACTTTCTTTAGATACTTTTATTTCAGCATTTATATATTTCTTCATATGCTTTTCTAGCCATAAGTGGGAATTGGAAAGATTTTCTCGTCATTCATAGGTGTGACATTTTGTTGGTGTTCTTTTGTTTTCTGGGTTTGTTTTTTTTTTTGTTTTTTTTTTTTTTTTTTTGTTGGTAGGGTGTTTTATTGTTGATTCCCCTACCCCCAAACATGAACACTCATGGCAGTTATAAATGGGTTTTTTTCAGCCTGGAAATTTATCTCCTTTTTGTTACTTATGAGGAAATGTTTATCTTTTAATAGAAATTATAGCTGATTATTATGTTTAAGGAACTACCATGGCTGGGAAAGTTAGGGTTTTTTTGCGTATAACTGCAAGTAATAAAACATGTCAAATGGATAAAAGTCTAGGAAATTTTTGTCTATCTGTTGAATAGAATTGCAATTAATGGAATAGAATTGATAGAATTGCAATTAATGTGGCCTATGGCTACACCACCCTGAAAATGCCCGATCTCATCTGATCTCAGAAGATAAGCAGGGTCATGTTCAGTTAGTACTTGGATGATTCTAAAAAGGGAGTTTTATTTACTCCTTCAGTCCTTCCAGAAGTCTTTTCTGTGGCAAAATTCAAAGGCTACTCAATTCAAAATTGCCTTATTAGTGACTGAACTAATATCACAGTCACGAGAGTGAGACTGTAATAAACTAATTTGTGAGTTAAAGAAATAAAATATAAATACCTAAAGCAAAAGTTTTAGGAAAAAATGTTGGAGGTTGCCTCATTTTTGTTCTTGATGACTTTGCATAATGTATTTAAATAACATGAGCAGATATAATCGGTTTAGTTAGCAGAAGTCAGAATTGTGATAACAGTTCACAATCATTATTAAAGTATTTTCAGGCAGGTTTAGCCTTCTAATTTAGTCTACAGTCTCGAAGAGGTTTGTCCTTCCAATTCTAAATTCTGTAGATCTTTAAAACATTCAACTGTCTGCTGCCAGTGTTCTCTACTCTGACGCATTTTAAATAATAAATGCAACAATAATAAAAAATACAGCTAGTGTAATTTTATAAATTTGCATTATGCTGTCAGAGAAACCATAATCTGTAAGGCTATTACACCGAACATTCTGTTGCTTCTGAGGCCCTGAAGTAAATGAAAAAGCACCATGTTCTTATATGCTACATAAAAGCACAGGAAAAATTCTAAGTGTTGGCAATAATGATTGAGTCCTATGTTCCTTGAAATGTATTTTTATGGACAATTCCCCTAGCTTTTTTGGAATTATTTTTTAAGATCTTAAAACACTATTTATAACTACTTACTTGTACAGTTCCCAGAATTTAAAATATAACCTTGAAAACAATGCACATGAACTTAATTGATTTTAAATGCAGCAGAGAATTGTGCATGACAAGTGCTGGGTAAATGTCATGATCATTATTAGATAAGATACTCCATCCCTGCCCGTTTGTGTGCTTAGCACAGTATGTTTGCTAATCAGAGCTACAACAGCTTTGGACTTCAGGAGTACAGACATTTCTTGGTTCCATGTTAGAAGAAGACTTGAGTTCAACAGACACTCTCCGTTCCCTTATTTGCATGGAAAGGAAACTTAGGCACACTTGTTAGAGGTTGCCATGGCATGCAGTGGTCCAGGAGCTACTTCTTGTAGACTTATAGGGAAAAAGGAGCCCAGAGTACATTGCAGTTGCTCCCATCCACTAAGTGCAACATAAGAATCCAAAACCCAGTTATAGGAGAATTCTTCTAAAAGAAGATTTGTAGACATAATGCAAACATAAAATGTAAGAATTTACCTCCAAATAGAAATCCCACATTAACACTTAAGAATTAGCATTTAGTTATCACTGTGAAAAAAAAACACCCAAAGTCTGCAAGGAAAAGAAATTATGGATGTGCTTTATCTTGTCATGTTATTAATGGTGATTTTACTTGTAGTCACTTCTTTACCTGACAGGTGGGAATTAACAGTAAACTATTCTGTGGCTGACTGAGAAGCAGGTACATTGCAAAGGCCCACATGGGTGTTTATTCAGTTCATAGGTATACCTATATTTTTACTATAATTAGCAATCGAATTGCCTATATTAAGGGTCTGGTTCTGCAAACATTTATGTGTATGCAGACGTCTACCTCAGTTAATACCCTGAGCAGAATTGCTTCCTTGCTTATATCTGCTATTACTTTTCTGTCTGATCATAGTCTGCTTTTACTTTTTTGTGCATAAATGTTTCCACTTCAGTAGATTTCTGCAAGCTTGTGAAGTTTTTCTTGGTGTAAAAGAGGAAGTATATTATACATGGTAATGTTTTTTTAATCTTCAAAGCATTTCTTAAAAAAACCAAACAAACCTCATGGTTTGTTTTATATGAACACGAACAAAGACATCTTATGCCATATTACAGTAATACAAAACATAGCCTACTACCCCACTACCAGTAATTACTGTGAGAGATAGCATTAGCCTACCAGGCTGCTTTCTTCGCTGTTTTGCCTTTTACCACGTTGAAAAGTAACCATACCCACTGCAATCCTTCTTTTATTCTAACTCTATTTTTTATTTTTTTTTTAATTTTTAAATCAACCACTGGTATGACCTCTCACCATATAGTTATTAACAGTCTTTAGTGAGAACAATTGCTAAAGACTTCATGAAAATCTAAACGCAGTGTTTGCTGGTTTTAATCCTAATCCAGGATTATGGTGATCTGTTCAGAGACTTCAGGTGGCAGATGTACTTTGCCTTTTTGTTTTGTTCTCTGTGTCCATCCTGATGTTTTGTGCTGCTGTTTATCTTTTATTATTGCTTCAACCAGCTTCCTAAATACTGAGTCAGGGCTCTTTGTTTTATAATTCCCTAAATCATTCCAAATACCTTTGTATTTAAATAGTTACATAATTTGAAACTACAGTTTCTTTTTGTGCTGCTGTAGCTGTGTGACCAATTGCACATCTTTGTTAGCAGCTAAGCTATGTCATTTTAAGCCCCCCTGAAGAACTCTCAGGTGAGACCCATCTACTTCTATGAATGTTTTCTCTTTAATACATCACTTCAGACTCCATCTGACTTCTCATTACCTGGCAGCAACTCATCTTCATTACCTGAAGAAAGCAGTTCCAAAGCACATACTTTCTCATCTTCCTGATGCTGGAAGTTGACACAAATCAATCATTTAACATCTTTGCAAGGTATTTCTCCTGAATTTCCCATTTTCTTTTTTGTTATCCAAGCCTTATATTTTCCAAGCCTTTCAAAGTCAAAGATAAAATTGAAAAATATTTATAATATCTAAAAATATTGAGTTTTCTTAATTTTTTAATTACTGATATCCTCTAGTGTTTTTCACTAAGATTTTTTGGGACCAGCTCAAAAAGCAAAGTAAATCAGTTCTTTTTATCTTCACACGAAAATGGCAGAAACATGGAATTATAATAGGGATAAAATTTTTGTATGTGCATTAAAGGAGGCTGTTCACAGAGTCTATACATAGTTTAGAATTGGTTTGGAATTCAGATGCTCAGCTGCCGGTGCCCAGTGCCATTTTGGATAGCTGAGGGAATAGAAGAGCATGTAGGTTTGCTTGAGAAGTCCACCCAGAGCTGAAGGAAGTGAGTCTTACTCATATGTGAGATATGTATCCTTTTTGGAGGCCAAAAAAAAAAATAGTACGCAAAACATCTCAAATGACAGCAGACATCTATGTTTAGGCAAATGTATCTAATGTTACATAAAAAGACTGCTCAGTCTTGAGCAATCTCTTTGTTTAATTTCACATTTGCCCTTTGGCAAACCTGTTATATTTGTACTTACTCAAAGCTAAATATCACTTTTTGATGTTTGATATTATATTGCCCTTAAAAGATGGTGAATTTTGCATCAGTTAGTGCCCAGGCCTGAACCCCAGACAAGGTTATTCTACAAAGTATTTGTTAAAAACAAATAAATAAACATAAATGCTAAGATGCAGTATTTCCAAACATCAGCATGAAAACATTAGGAAGGACAGACATGGTTGATGAGTGCTTCCAGTCCATTCATGAGCCCATGATGAGTACATCCCTTTTCAGTAATTGCCATGGTTTTATGACTTGTCATCTCAAACCAGGTTGACCTCATGGATCAAATTAGTAAATTCTACAGTTTGATACTCTTTTTTTTAGGTGCTCTTTTTTTGGTCAATTGGATGCACAGGCAAGGCCAGCTTGGTTTTTATTCTTCAGTATACTATACATATATATGTGTGTGAGTGTGTGTACGGAATGTGATAGTCCAACTCTAAATTGTGATTAGATGCCTAACATCTTTTGAAATGGGTTAATAGAGATTTAAACTGATATAATTTTCTTTCCCATTTCCACATAGTAGATTTATTTTGTAAAAGCTGTAAAGCTGATGTAACATATTCTGTAGAGGATTAACGCACTTCAGAGAGGAATTATGAAGATACTATGTTTTCATTAGGCAGCCTATGTATATAAGAAAATGTGATGGTGTTCCAGTTCCTAGGAAAACTACTATGAATATCTGTCACAGGGGGGTTCTGTGTTGCTTTTTAATCTTTTAGATTCCTATGCACATAGATAATCTTCTTTCTTTCTTTCATTCCTCACTGTGCTATGATATCTGACAGTTTTCCAGTAATGACATTGCCTTTGTTGATCTCCTAACCACATGACCAAAACTCAAAATGAGAAATGAGCATTAGGCTAAATGTATTCTTTTTGCCCTTATGCTGTGCTGAAATCAGATATGGTTGCTCTCACTCTAACACTATTACTCCAGTGAGTTTCAGCATCATTACAGTTCAATCTTATGAATTTCTGAGAAAAAAAAAAAAAAGGAATTAAGTATTGTCCCCAGATCAGTAAATTTAGCATATTTTCAGTGAAAACAATCCACTGACTATATAAAATCAGATTTTCACACTATGAAGTGATATCCTCCAGTCAAAGCCAAACGGTTAACAGCTAAACAAAGTTGAACAGTAGGGAACCTAATGAATTTTTCTTTGTGTGAAACTAGTGTTCCAGTAACATATTTCCTTTCTCATTTCTCTATTTTCCTCAAAAAATTTGCAAGAAAGTGTCATAACTAGAAATTGTGATGTACAAAATTCTTTGTGACTGATTATTAAATAATTTTAATATTCCTGATACTAGTCAGCATAAATTGCACAAGGTAAGAATTAAGATGTAAGGGCTTCAGGAGTTCTTATTCAAGTTAGTGGTTGCTCTAATAACAAATACAGAAAATATGTACTTCTATTACAAAATTACGGTTGCAGAATCCACACAAAGAACATACTGCATGACAGTTTTGGTGTTGTTTTTTTTTTTTTCCTTTGCAAAATATTAGACTAATATAATATCCATGTAGCCTCTTTTATTCTAGCCAAAATATATTTCATGTCTCTGTTCACTGTTCACTCTCTCTCCTTGTCTTTGAAATCTTCCCTTGCAAACAAGTGCAACTTTTGTCTGAGGCAAACAACAGTATAGAGCAGTAATGACATATACCCAAAAGTAATCAAGTATATAGCTTACTAATTGAGTCATGCCAACATGTCAAGTCTGCTTTTTGTCTTTCTAACACAAAAGGCTCCTCAATTATTGTGCTTGTTGCAGACATTTGGAATTGGATATTGCTATTCTTTGATGTGAATCAGGAAGCAGTCAAATCTCATCTGCACATCTGAGTGATATCTAGCTACTGTGGGTTTTTAAACCATGCATTTGTCTCTAAAGTTTGCTTTGAAGCAATGGCTAAATTCAGAAGGGGACATAAGTAATAATTCTGTGTAATTCGGGGATAATCCTGAGACACAGGCTTTTTCATATCCTAGAAGTTCAGCTTCAGTTGCTGCCTAAACCTGCAAATACCCAAATTCATGGGAGTTTCCATTTCCCTTTTGGGTTTTTTTTGTTTGTTTATTTTTTGAGTGTGTTTGTGTGTGTTGAGGAGGAGATGGGGTGCGGTTTTAATTTTTTTCCCTTAGTCATCCACATTTCTGCTCCTGGACAAAGCTGATGATCAGCTGATCAGCTCTGAAAATGCAGGAGGATTTAGAAACTCACTATTCTTATTGTGAATCTGTCTCTAATGACTATCCAATGTAAGTTTAAAATGTCTAACTAGCGTAAAGGACAAAGAGAAGACAGAACTCATCTTCATAGTTTAGTAAATAGAGGATGAGATCAAGGATTTAAAAAAAAAAGCTACTAGATTTCATTTTTCTAGCTACAATACTTACTAGGAGTGAATCACTAGGAGAAAATCTCCTATGAACAGTAGAGTTCTCCTAATTTTTAGAAAGTGATTAATCTGATTCAGTTTAAATGACCACCTTTGAGTTCAATTAATGCAAATTGGTCCTTTGGAAGTTTTTGGTTGGTTGGTTTGTTATGGTATCTTGGTTTGTTTTGTTTTGTGGGTTTGTTTTGTTTGGTTGGGATTTTTTTGTTTGTTTGTGTTTTGTTTTATTTTGTTTTGTTGTTGTTGTTATTGTGTTTGTTTTAGAGTGGTGTAGGGGTTTAGCTTGTGTTTAGAAAACCAAGTACATAACAAGGGCCAATGGTTTTCTTTCTTATCTGTCTTATTTGGAGCAACTGAGCGAGGACATCTATCACATTTGACAATTGATAGATTCAACAGTAGTCTCTAAGGTACTATGAGGTAAATGTCTTTTAATTAAGCTATGGAACTTTTCTTTAGAGAAAGGAATATACACTGGGTAAAGTTGGAGTACTGTTACTGGGGAGAGCATGGGTGATACTGCAGTTTGGTAGTTTAGATAGTCACCAGGTGAAGATCTGAACCCATTTCCTGTTTGTGCTGTTAAGCATATATTCCAGTGGAACAGTTTAAAGAAAAGTAACAATTTAAAAGATATTTGGTTGAGATCTCTGTTCCACGCATGGCAGTAGAAATATATGCTCCTATTTCTGCTATTCCATAACTAGTGGTTGCTCTAAACAATAGTTACTTATGTCTGAGGAAGATTTTAGCCTTACTTTTTTGGGAGTCTAAGAAAGGAGTCTAACCCAAGAATACAGACCAGATGAATCCCCCCTCCTGCCTACAATTAAGGAGCCTACTGCTGTAAGGAGGTAGAAAATAAGTCCTTCTCTTCCTTTTGGCAATTTATTGCCTTCAACTTCCCATTGCTTAACTTAATCATTCCTGTGAAATAGTCAAGTTTTCTAGAGTATGATTTTTTTTATTGTGCAAAAATATTGAGAAGTACCCCAATGGAGTACTGCATTAAGTCCTGAAAAGACATAGAACTTGTTTTTTTTCCAGCAAACCCTGTCATCAGTGGACACAGGAATTGTTAGGAGATTAATTTCTTCCCGTATAGATAAACATTAATCCATGGCAGTTTACTACTTGAGCAGGATACAACTTGGGTGGTAGATTTCATAGAGTGAAAATATGCTCAAGAATTAAGCACTGTCATGTCTAAAACCTTTGGTGGAATTAGGGTAAGTCATTTGAAATTGCTTTGTTGTGTCTATGAGGAGAAACACCTTGCAGTTAAATGAGGTACCAGGGAAGCAAGGAAGATTTTTTTTTTTTTTTCTTTTTTTTCAAAAGGGGTCCAAGGTGCAATTGAGGAAAGGGCGGGATGTCTTTCTACCATATTTTATATATGGCACTCATCAAAAAAGCAACTCTGCATATCCGAGGGTTATGTCTCAAAGCACAAGTAAAAATTCCATTAACAGGGTTTTCTGTAATGTTTATTAAGATCTGCATCATGCAGAAGAGAAGGAAATAGAAAAGGTTCAAACTGAACCTAAAGAAAAATATTTTGCTCTGTCTAAGACTAAACAAATATATTACTGTTACCTTTTTCAGTCTTGATTTGATAAATTTGTTTTAAGCAAATGCATCCATAAATTCTGAACAGTTTCTTTTATGACTACTCAAATAAAGCATCCTATTATACCAGCCTGTCCTTGCAAGTTTCAAGGTTACCTACAACAGATTAGAGCTGTCAAGCCTCATGGTACTTATTATATAGTGTTCCTGTTAAGGTTTCCTATGAAGCCATTAGCCTTTTCCTTTGACATTTCCTGTTCTGCATGGCTGAATGTGTTTATAAACCATATATTGCTTTGAAGGTAGCCTAAGTAGTGTTCAGGTTAAATTAGTTGCTAACAAGTTACACTTATTGAATTACCTTTGTTTACACCAGAAAAGAATATTGTTATCCTTAGTGGTTTCAATAGTTTCAAGTAGCTTGTGTATAAGCATATTAATTATTTTCTTCTTGGTAAGGACATTGAGAAATTGTGTTCTGGATGCTAATGATGTAGTTAATAAAATAGTTCTTACATGTTAGTGAAGTATGCCATAAGATTAGTTTAAATTTTTGTTTAATTGAATCAGGAAACAATACAATTATTTCAAGGCACATTTTCCCTAACCATTCTGTAAGAAGAATCTATAGAGATAGCAACAAATTTCTATTCAGAATTTTGCAAACAGTGGAATAAAGTAAATTATTAGAAATGAAATGTGGAAAAAATAGCTCAGAAATAAAACTAAACAAAACAATAAGAACATTAATACATACTATGCTTTTATAGAATTATATGCACTACTATTTTTAAGCCCACATTTACAGTTGTCTCATTTTTACTGTTTTCTTGGATGAATATTTTTATATTTCCATCTTACAACTACTGAAGCCTTTCAAGCCAGTAGAATTGTGTAACTGCTATATTAATTTTTTGAAAAAATAAAAATAATCCTAAGGATTTTCTACAGATAGAAAACTATAACTGTAACAATTAAATTCAATAGCTGTGTAAACTCCATTAACAGAATTTATGCTCCTAAAGCAAGCAGAATATCCCAGTGCAGATGCTCAGCTGCTGTGAACTGCACTTCACCATTTGATATCCTGATAATAATTTGCTTGAACTGGGCATCAGACCCCTCCTTGCTTAATTTCCCTGAGACAGAAACACGTGATGTGGCTTGCAGTATAATTAAAATATGGAGATATTTCTGTTAAGCATTTAAATGATTTGTTCTTAATGGCAACTGTGTACTAAATGGATTTTTAATATAGTAAATGGAAAACAGTTTATCTGTTGTTTTCATAAATCTTTATTCAATGTGAAATACTTTTAGTTAACTTTTACTACCCTCCACATCTTTGGAACAGGCCAGTTTGCTAATGCTAAAAGAATACATACATTTTCTACATCAGTTCCCCGAGAGTATATG
Organism: Loriculus beryllinus; assembly: GCA_039877255.1. Taxonomy (NCBI): domain Eukaryota; kingdom Metazoa; phylum Chordata; class Aves; order Psittaciformes; family Psittacidae; genus Loriculus; species Loriculus beryllinus. The sequence continues at coordinate 19,898 of JBCJKH010042532.1, forward strand.
GCAAGAGTTCAGTATTTGCAGCTGACTCTATTTAGTAGATAATAATTTAGTGTGGAAAATTACACAATACATACAAGTTGACTCAGTTTAACATAACTGAGATTTTGCTGAGGAACATCCCAGATGAATTAGCTTACACAGAGAATAGCTATCTATCTCAAGGTTAGACTAAGGGGATCTATGAAAACATGATATGCAAAAGTACAGTAACTCTGCAGGGAGAGTACCTCTCTTGACCTCATTGCAATAAATATGGAGCCTCCTATATTCACTCTCTAGGCACTTAAGTAGCATAAAATCACAAACAACAAAACGTAAATGCTCCTTTTATTGGTATATAAAGCTATCATGTGAGTTATTAAAGGACTCATAACACATTTGTAATTTTCTAAAATGATAAAGTATTATTCAGAATTTGACAGGTAGTGTAGCAACATCAAGAGTGAAAAACACATAGCACCTCTTCTTCTGCATTTGTCTTAATCTATGTACACTGCTCTTATGAACCTTACTGCAGTAATATTTTTGTCTTTTGACAGTGCATAAAAATGGTGAAAAGGAAACACAGAAATCTGAGGAATATAGGAAGCATTATGATTTTGAAATATTTTGCTGTATTTTATCTATTTCTAAGAACGTAAGGGGAGTAGACAAGAACCATGGGCCAAGGTTTAACAACAGTCTACAGGAAGCCAGATGTTACAGTGAATATGTCAGGTATTATGTAATTTGGCTATGTTTTTACAGAAATATTTAGCCTGAGATGTTTGATAACTACATAAATAATAGATCTGGATCAATAGAAAGCTTTAACTTTTTCTTTTTGTTTAAATTTTTTAATAACATTGCCTATTTCAGAATGTTCAAGATGGAATTTCTAATGTATATATATATTTAAAGGTAACAAATTCACTTAAAATTTTCAGCTGTGAGATGAATCATGCTCCTTAGTAGAAGTTCCTGTATTTCAAGGAAACTAAAATATATGTCAGTGTCTGCCTTCTTTGAATAGGAAAACATTAGTTCAGGAAAGGTAAAAGATGTTATTTGAAAAGATTTCATTTAATATTGGTTGCTTATTTTGAAATTCAGAGTTATCTGGAATGTTTGAACATACCTTGCCTAAATATAGCCGAGTTTAAAAAGTACCTTGAGAATGACAAAGGAAGTGAAAAAAATCAGGGGAACTTAGGTGACTGCTCATGAACTTTGGATAATTAAATATTGAAGTAATTTTTTCTAGAAGTATTCAACTGAACTATGATTTAGAATTTATTGGTTTTCATTACTGGCTTATATGTCACGGAATATCAGGGACAGATACATAATTAAAATTCTTAAACAGGAGAGAAACGCAGTGCTGAAATGGAACATGGAGATTCCCTAAATAACTTCATGGTGTCTTAATGGTGGTTGTTGGAGAGTACAACATTAAATATAGTCAGGTCAATAGAAGGACTTGTTCATATGAGTCACTCTTTTTTAGTTATCAGTGATCACACTGGTAATTATACTGGAGTGGGGCCATTGTGAACTGTTAGAACAAAATCAATAGCTGAGGAATACGTTTTCTGCATTTCAAGATTGTCAAAGGTGTCTTAAGAGATCCAGGGACTAATTCGCTCACTCTGCTATGGGAATATAGTCAGATCCTCATAATTGCAGCTCTTATGAAATTTTCCCTCCCATACTAAATTCCTGACTCAGTTGTAGTATTTATTCAACAGAAAGATAAGTAGCAAGTTAATCTGCTCTCTCCAGAAATCCCTAAAGCAATTAATTGTTTCACAGATTCATTATCTCATACAGAGTTCTAGACAATCAAGGCAACCTTTCAGCTCTCTGCAGGTTATAGGTGCATCCACTGCTCATAAACATATTTCTAGTTGCCGGCAAGAGGAGAATAATCAGGAATGCCTGTAGGAAGAATTAAGAAAAATCCAGACCAATCAGATGGATCTGAATAGTACAAAGGCATCTGCTAAAGCAGTATTTTTTTTTAAGGCACTGCCTCTTTTCATTATTTTTTACCCTTTCCATTTATACATTAATTATACTAATATCAGTCATGGAGATTCCGCAAAGCAAATGTAGCTTCCACCTACAGCTGTGTTGCTGCATCAGGGTATCTTAAAAAATCACTACTTGGTGGAAATGAGTTTTACCTGATAAAATAGCTGAAAAAAACTTCAGAACAGTTAAGCAGGAGGAAAAAAATGTTGATAAAGAATGAAACCATGGGCAGGAAAAGAGCAAACATGACTTTTGCCTGTAGTGTAAATTTAATTGGAGATTCTGGTGTTTAGGTGTGAGCCAGAGCAGAGGATTCCCAGCACCAAAATACTTCAGAAGAATGTAAGAACTTGTTATGGGAAGAGATTTTTTCAAAGAGTTTTTTCAAATGACATTTAAGGCTGCATGACTGAATGCTTTTTGCACTTTCAAAATAATTTCTCAAGTTGCTAATATGAACAGATAAAATTCAATATACTCACAGGGAACTAGAAAATATAAGCACCATTTTGCAAAATCACTTTTCAGAGATTAATTTCTCTTTAAGGAAATTTCTATTCCTAAGCACTAAGCAGGAAACCTAAATCACTTCCTTAGTCCTTCTGCTTTTCCCTGGTGTCTTACATCCACCCTTCAAATTTTAAGACCAAGAAGTCCTTTCTTTTTTGCTGTCTTAAGCAAGAGGTTAAGAATTTTCTTACTTTTACTGCACTCTTTTCTAAAAAAGTTCTGCTGAACTTTTTAGGAGAGCAGTACAAAACACAGGTGTAATATGCCAAATGAAATCAATAGTAGGCAACATCAAAATGGATCAAGTGAATCTTTAGCATAAGAGATTCCATTGCTCCAATTTGGACTCTTTCCAACGTCATAGGCATGATAACCATTCCTAAGCAAAATCTTCCCTAATCTCAACGGATATATTATGAAATTCTATCTAAGGATAGAATATATTTTAGAGGATTGGTGAACCTGACCTCCAAAAGTTTTTGTTTATCAGTAGTGTCAGGAGGAAAGCCAGAATTCTCATCCATGTTCCCACAGTAGGATCTGCTGTTTTATTACCTCTGAGCAGACTTTGCTACCTTTAAATCTTAAAAAAACCCAAAAAAAAACCAAACCCCAAACCAAAAACCTCCCTGTACAATCTTTTCATGCAAAAAATCAACTTCTAGACATCTAGAACAGCTATATGGTATTGATACATTTTTTTCAGTGTGAATATATATCCCTTCAAAACATCACAGAGGTAGTTTTGATTTACCAATTTCACTTTTCAGCAAAGCACAAATACTGAGAAACCTAAGGCCTTCTGCTGTAGGTATCATTTCTGTTTATTTGCATTACAGCAGCTTTATAGATACTTCAGAGAAAGTGTATTAATGAATTATTAAATTACAAGGTATATTCAAAACAAAGGGGAAAACAAGGTATTGCATGGGTACTAACACTAAACTAAAGCTTTAGATATAGTGCCTAAGTGGCTGCTTGTCTGTCTAATAACCTCTCAGATTCCATGCTAACATATGCATTATGATTCATATTTTCATTACATTTGCCTTTTTTCCCCCTAGGAACCCAGTCCTATAAGTGTCCAGCAGAGATGGTACTCACTGAGTATGTGTGAGTAATTCCTTGAATCCTTCTCTACTGTCTCTGTATAGCTTTCTCAGTTGTTTTGCTACCAAATGTTTAAACTCTCCTCTGAATAGAGTTTCTCAATTTGGTTGCTATATTTTCTGTGGTGTCCTTCCTACAGAGTAGTTCTAGTCTTCGAGAGTCAGCTGTCTGCAAAAACCAGTGAACATGTGGACAGGTTAATTTTGGCTCAGAAGAGCAAAAACAGCAGCAGGGTTTTTTTTCTCCTTGAATAGAAGTTGTGATTACAAAACAATAGTGGTAATTCCTAGCATGGCTGTTCAAAGACATCTTTAGAGGCTGCTCAGTAAGATTTTTTTTCCTTATTTTCCCAACTGCTCTGTCCTGCTCCTTGGTTCACCTGTGACTCTATTATGTTAGGAAGTCAGTAAGTAGAATCTGAAAAATGTCTCTGGAAAAAAAATAAAGCAAGCAACCCAAACAGCTGGGAGTAGGGAAATTGTCCTGTAGAAACTGTGGGGTCTCCTGCAGCAGGATGCTTTCTCCAGGACCAAGAACAGATCTG
>JBCJKH010042537.1:0-18667 GCA_039877255.1 Loriculus beryllinus
CTGGAGCATCTCCCATACGAGGACAGGCTGAGAGAGCTGGGACTGTTTAGCCTGGAGAAGAGAAGGCTGCGTGGTGACCTCATAGCAGCCTTCCAGTATCTGAACGGGGCCTATAGGGATGCTGGGGAAGGACTCTTCATTAGGGACTGTAGTGATAGAACAAGAGGTAATGGGTTAAAGCTTAAACAGGGAAGGTTTAGATTGGGTATGAGGAAGAAATTCTTTACAGTTAGGGTGGTGATGCAATGGAGTGGGTTGCCCAAGGAAGTTGTGAGTGCTCCATCCCTGGCTGTGTTCAATGCTAGGTTGGACAGAGCCTTGGGAGGCACGTTTTAGTGTGGCGTATCCCTGCTTATGGCAGGGGGGTTGGAACTAGATGATCTTATGGTCCTTTCCAACCCTAACAATTCTATGATTCTATGATTCTATGCCTTTGGACAGGTTATTCTTTAAGTGCTCACTGTGACATTTCTTTCACCTCATTCTTGCACTGGTTTTTGTCTGCTGTCTGGGTATTAAGTCACTTGATTGAACCAGTACCAATTGCTATGTGAACAACCTTCAACTGAATTTTACATTTGCTTTCTTTTGCTACCACTAGGAATAATGGCTTCCATTTTCTGTAAGGAAATGTATCTCGTATACATTCCTTTATATATCTCATATATGTGACGATCTTCAGAACAGACTGTTACTAGATCAGAATTGCTGTATTTTTCTTTTATAAAATAAATACATTTTCTCCTTAACCCCTACCATGTGCTTTCTCATAAGTTTATTTTTGGAGTGTGAATAAATATTTCTGAAATGAATTTTTGACCATAAATGACGGCTTTCTTTGAATGAAAATAAAGGTTCATAATAGTTGGAGAAATAAAAAGGAAAATAATATCTTCAATAGCAGGTACAAATTCTGTCTGAAAAATACCATTCTGAGATTATCACCAGATAAAACTAGGGTATCTGCTGGGATATAGGACCATTGTGCATGAGTGATGACCATAGAATTTTTGAACTTGTTGTTTATTAATGCCAGTATTTTTCCATATGTCTGTTTCTGTACTGTTGCTGTGGATGTAGCTAGGCACATTCAATCACATATATCTTGGACCACAGAGCAGACATGTCAGCAAACAGCTTATTCTTTTATATTTTATATTTCTAAAAAGCTTTATTTATAAAAATAATAGTTAAGGAATGTTGACAGATTATATAGATAGACAATGATAAACAACATAAATGCATAAATACATAAAGGTAGAAAATAACACATAGCTGATGGTAGTAACTACTTAAAACTCAATAAGGTGGCAGCAAAATTTAAAAACTTTTAAATAGCTAATTATGGTGAAATGTAACCCAATAATTATAATAATTTGTCTCAAATACAAGTTGTGTCAGGCAAATGCTGCTCTCAATTGGAAATACTGAACTCAGGTAAAACCCTTTAACTCCTATTTGAAATCATCTGAAATGGAAAAGAAAGAAGAGGAGGGCTGTCAAAACATCCTTAGAACCTCACTCCTTTAGGGGAAAAGTCAAACAGTACCAGCAGGGGAATCAGCAGAGTTCAGGGATTTTTCTCACTAGGGAAGTGAGGACAAATACAAATGCTGGTTCTGTAATCTGTGGAAACACATTCAGAGGAAGCTGTCATATAAATAAAAACATTTCATCACAGTATCACAGTTTACACAAACCTGATCTCTGGTTGCTTGGTTGGGTACTTTGAGGCATGGAAAAGTCCTAAGAAGCTCACTCTTCTCTCTCCCACCAGGATTATGATGTACCACCTTCTCTTTGAGGACTCATTGACGGTAACTGCAGAAGGTAGCTACACCCAAGGTGTTTACTGTGAATTGTCCTTTGATCATGGCAGCTGTCAAGCTGTGCCAGCAATCACAATACTTGTCAGACACTACCAACCGCACTAGGGACAGGGCTGTAAAGAATAAGAGAATGATTCGTGTCAAGAACTTAGGAATCATTGTTACCAATGCACCTGTGACCAGTGTACCTTGTGAGAAATGTATAAAAACAACCTCGATTATACTAAATGTTGCTGTCAATATAAGAAGAGGAAACAAGTGAATAGGCTATTCCCCTCTAATAATTTTGATTGTTAAAATAATAAGGGTGCTTTATGGCTTTGTTTTACTGCTTGAGTGCTTTAAGGAAGGGGTTGGGTAAACAAGAACCAGTAACCATATAAGGAATTAAACTTATGGTGGCTAGGGTGGCCGTTGAGCTTGTAATAGGTATGTTCCTGTTAATCCGTTATCAAGAAAAACAATGACCTTTCAAGATGTTTCTTCATCCGGAAAGAAGACCCCAGCAACAGGAGAGGAACAATGGAAAGGAGCCACGCTGGCATTCGAGTAAAAGAAGACAACATGCTTGGCAGAAACCCAGAACCAAGGAGTACAAGGGACTGTACCTCAAAGATCCCAGTGTGCATCTGCGGTGGAGCGGAGACTTCACAACGCACCCAGCGCTGCTTGCTTATTGCCTCTCAATATTAATTAATTGTAATAAAAATTAATCAAACTAAATTATGGCCAAGACGAAGTTTTTGTAACAGGGCTGAAATGCTTCTTGCTCCTTTGCCCTCTTTAATTCACTGTAGACTCACCTGTGACAGTGCACATGCTACAGTCGCCTGCCAGCAAGCCTGTTATCAGAGAGGACTGAAGCAGAAACCCTTGCCTCTGAAATTACAGCTACAGTTTTGCATAATAAAAGGCTCAATAAGCTGCTGTTTGCTTCATGGGAACTGTATCCTAAAGGGCAAAACCAACATTCAGCGGACATTATGACAGAAAACAAGAGACTACTGGAAGTGGCACTTTTCCTTGAACAGGACATTTGTATTTTCATTGAAACAAAAATGAAGAGACCTTTCTAATATTTTTTTTAAGAAAATGCATAACTGTAAAGTGTGTCCTTACTTGATGACTGAGATGCCAGTCAAGAAGAATGAATGAGATGTTGTGAGACGTGGAAGGAGAAATAAAATGCAAAATAGTTTTTAGTTAAAATTGAATTTTATTTCTGAAACCCAACATGACTGGAAAGTCTCATAAAGCTTTGGTGTTACAATATAGCTATTCCACTCTATTTATTTATTTACCTATTTATCTATTTTATAGTGGATGGGGAGCTACATTCTTCAGGGTACTAACAATTTAGGGATCCTGATGAAGGAAAATAGTAAGATAAAAAGAACAAAGTGTAGAAACTCTCCATTCTGAGAGCTGGGTGAGTAACATGATGGGTAGAAGCATGAATTAGAATAATCTGTATGTTCACTAATGTTACTACCAAGGTTCAGAAATGCTTGTTACAGAGGCCAAAAAAAAGACCACATGAGTACTGGAAAAGGAAATTATCTCTGCTTTGTCATTGTCCTTAACCTACAAAAAACATCTTTTTTGGTAAAGAAATGGGTTACTTGGTTTTCAATTACACAGGGTGGAAGGAACGTAGACAGCAGGTCCAGGAAGGTGAGCCTTCCCCTCTCTTTGGCAGTGCTGACACCAGATTTGGGTTCTCCAGCACAAGAAAAAGTTGATATTCTGCAGTGAGTCCAGAGGAGGCCACCATGCTGCCCAGAGAGCTGGACAGAGCACACGGCACACAGGGAGAGGCTGGAAGAGCTGGGTCACTTCATCCTGGAAAAGAAAAGGCTCAGTGGAGACCTTAATGTTCTCTGCAACTACCTGCTGGGATGACACAAAAAACCACAGACTTTTTTCTGGTTAGACAGAAGAAGAAATATTTTTACCATAAAGGGGAGCAAATTCTGAAACACATTGTCTAGAGAGGGTGTGAAGAGAATCACTGTGGGAGATGTTCAAGATTCAGCGAGACACAGCCCTCAGAAAACTTCTCTGATTAGCTCTGCTTTGAGCAGTGGGTTGGACTAGGTGACCTCTGGAGTCACCTCTCAACCTAAATTATTCTATGGCTGTATTAAGTAAAATCAGACTGTTCTTGCTAGAATGTAATGTTTGCCAAACAGTTCTGAAAGTGGGGGAGTAAAGAAGGGAAGAGAGAAAGAGACCTTGAGTTGTACCAGGGCTTTAGCTTTCCATAACCTGATTCATGGCCGCTCTGACTATTTCTCTGTATTCCTCACAGGCTACCCATCCTTGTTTACACCATCTGCATGCCTCCTTTTTATGCTGGAGTTTGTCCAGGAGTTCCTTGTTTATCCGTGTAGGCCTCATGGCTTTCCTGCCCTACTTCCTCTTTGCTGGGATGCTCATGAGCTTGGAGGAGGTGATCCTTGAACATTAACCAGCTTTCATGGGCTCCTCTTCCCTCCAGGGCTTTATCTGCTAGCACTCAACCAATCAGATCCCTCAAGAGGCCAAAGCCTATTCTCTTGCAGTCCAGCGCATGTATTACAGGAAGAATGAGTAGATATGTGTGCATAACTACATAAGGGATATGTGGACTCCGTGTGTCATTTTTGCCATCTCTGTGCTCCTGCCACATACAGGAAAAATGCTAGAAAAAAATTGTACTACACTTGCAAAGCACAGAGGGAAAATTGGAGATTTTTTTCTTCTGTTTGATTTTAAACTACATATTTTTATTCTGTAACAGTATGGCACAGGAAATCATCCCACAGAGGATTGAATGAGATCTGCATCCCACTACTATTGTTGCTGGCTTTATAGTGTTAAAATGTTCCCTGTGATTCTGATAGCTCTGCAGACTGGTGCAGTGCTTTCCGTGGCCAGTATGTAAAACACTGCTGAAAAATAAAAAAGTGTCTCCAATAAGGGGTTGTTTTAATAGTTGCGGCAAAGGTATTCACAGTAACTGCACTGCTCCTTTATTGTATTTTTGTATGAACTGAACATGTATCTGAGAGGCTATTTCAGCCTATAAGTTTCAAAAAGATTTAAAGCCCAGTGTCCTTGAAAAGTCCTCAGTCTTGTCTATCTAATAGAAAGCTTACAACTCTTATGAAAGCTGTTAGTGGTGGTAAACATACTGTTTATCTTTGATGCATTTCAGCAAGACTAGAATATTTGCAAAAAACCCCAACAACCCAGCCAAAAAAAAGTCATCTGCTTTTATGGCATTGTCTTGACTACCAGGACATTAATAGCTAACGTAGCACACTGTGGAAAACTTTCAACTTCAAAACCAGCCCTCTGTTAGGAAGGGGCAAACCAGTTTAGAGTAGTGAAGACCACTCACCTTATTGTCTTAGCATACTGCAAAAAAAAAAAATTAATATCCAAACTTTTTTCTGAAAATTAAACGTTGGGGGTTTGGACTAGATTATCTTCAGGTCCTTATCAACCCTCACTATTCTGTGATTCTGTGACTTGGATTGTCAAAGCATTTATTAATAAATTGTGGCAATCATTAAAACAGGATGACGTGCAATTCATATATTCCAAGCTGACATTCCTTTCTTACATGAACCTCGGGATACTAAGTGTTTCTTGATTGTATTACAGTGTTTTTTCTGTTTCTTTGCCTTCTGAAAGAGGAAAGTGATGTGTTTCTATGCACACAGTATAACATGAACATTCTGTTTTAATAAAGCTTGTTCTGGCATTAGGTTTAGCCACAAAATCTGATCCCCACAAGTCTAATCTCTTCCTGAAGAAGATAGTAAAATGTGTGAGAAATCTCATGGGAACAAATGCTCTTTAGTTTAACCTTTTCTTTAAGAGATTTAGTATGAATGTTTATGTCCAGCTTTCACTCAACACTTGTTGATTTTAGTTTAATTTTGCTTCAGTTAGCTTTTTTCAGTATTTTGTACCCAATATTTGCTGCTCTGTAAAGAACCCACTAGAAATGGAACTGCAGACAGGAGTTATTAGTCAGGTATGGAAATTCAATTCCTTTGAGCGTGATCCTCCTTCTTAAATTGGATAATCACAGACATTGTGAAACTGCAGAAAAGGCAATTTCCAGATATGCCCTTTTCAGCAGGGTGAGCTGCCAAATAATTTCAAGAGGGAATTACAGTAGCTGCAAGAATTAACTGCAGAGTCATGTAGGCTGCTGAATCGGATGCAGTAGGCTGAGATGGATGATGCTTTTCCCACATTATCACCACAAAGTGGTTGTTTTCTCATTATCAGAGCTGCTAAAGCAACACAATTTGAGAGCTTTAATCTTTTATTTTTAATTTTTTTTTTTTAAAAGGATTCTGTTTAACATATCTGTCTCTTGCCCACTAAGCTATTCACACAGAAGTGAGACTGAGGACTGAAGCAGAGAGCCAAGTCAAACAACCTACTCCAGGTATCGAAAGCATCTATAGTAAATGTTAGTAGCTGGTGGCAGGTTCTCTGGTGCATGAGTCTTATGGCCAGTTGAGAAAAGCTGGACCAAAAAAAGCCAGAGAAACGCCTCATAGCTGATGAAAGCAGAAAGGCTGGTCTACGTTTGCCACACACAGCACCCATGTCTTGGAAAAGGGAAAGAGGAAAATGGCAAATGCGGATGTTTGATACTGTTTTACACTCTTATTTTGGAAAAAGAATTACAGAAATGTATCTAAATCAAATACCTCAGTCACCCTGAAAGTGTTTGCAGTCAATCTGATCTGTGGATGCTGTCCCTTGTTGTGTAACATTTCTTTTCACTATGTGGAAGTGGCTGCTCCCAGGTGTCACAACCTTGTCATATTCCTGAAAACTGAATGTAACAAACCCATGGATTACAGTTGGAGGCTCTCACCTGAATATAAAGTCTGATGTTTTCCTCAGGGACAGATGTAGACAGTTAGATAAGCAGTAGCTGTAGATGCCCTGCAACCTAAAGAAGTGTCAAATTATTTCAGCAAAATACATGCTTCAAAAGACATGCAGTTACAGTCCTAAATAGCTGTATTAATTCTTCTCCTGCTTTTTGCAGGCTGGATGTCAGACCATTTGTTATAGAAAATATTTGTCTTTTTGAGAGATTCTGGTTCTAGAATTAAACAAAAGAGAGAGAGTGGTAATAGTCAAAAGTGTGTATGGATGACACTCTATTTCCTCATACTGTAATGCTTCCACATATAATTTCATCTATAAAATGTATATAAGATTATATTATGAAGCTTGTATATGGAAGTCCCTGGGGAGCAAAAGCAACAGCTCAGGCATTGTTATATGGAAAACCATGAACCTTATCTGACAGCAAAAAGAATAAAAATCTTCTAAGGGTTTTTTTATCGGTGCCAGTCTTTTGCTGTTTATGAAGCACACTTGTAAAAAACGTAGCTAACAGCACTTGTTGCAAAGCTGCTAGCATAAAATTTCTGCTCCCTTGATACTGTGTTTCAGAGATTTACATGACAAGCTAAGGTTAATGTTGCCATGTTCCTAAGGTTTGTGTCAGCATGCTACTTATCTTCTAAGGACACACAGAGCAAACATCATTGATAAAACCTGCTCTATAAGTGTCCCCCTTAAGGGTATCAATTGCAATTGCAGTAATACCTTTCACTCTCATTAGGAAGGGGAGGACACAACGGTGAAAGACAATGACCCACCAGCAAGCTCATCTACTCAAGAGCAGATAAAAGTGACAACACCACTTTTATCACCACCTCTCAGTTCCAGTTTCCTAATACAGTTCCCAGCGGAGGGATATGAATATTGCTTATGACTGCTCTTCTCCTACTGCTTCTTCAGCAATATGCTGCATGATATTTTTAGGGTGGATGTGAATGAACTGTATCTATCCCACTCTGAATATCAGCATATGTTCAAGCTGCCTTTCACTAGGTACAAGCTGATGTTTTTGTGATACTGCAGCCTCTCTGCTTCTTGCATTTCTTCATTCTGGGAAGTCATTTTCACATATGGTACATTAGATAATTCCCTAGGCAGCAGCACAATTGTGTTTTGTTTTCACTTGATCCTTTTTAGGAAGCCGTCTGTGTAGATGAAGGGTTATTTCTTATAGATATGTCTGTAAGTAATCACCTCTCTGCACATTGTAGCTTTTTTGTGGTGAAAGTATGTCAAGGGACAGTGAAGCCACACAATAAATGCTGTTTCTAAATCCTGTAGAATTCAAAGCACAAACCCACATAATTTAATGCTGGTAGAAAACTTGGCAGTGGGTTTTAGGTATCATTCGACAGAAGAGAAATTTCACTCTTGGATACAACAGAACATGCCTGACCATCTTCGTCACTCACAGTCTCCTTTCATGTCTGCATTGCCACCCCTCTTCTCTGCTTGTCACTTTCTCTCATGGCCACAGCACCTCTCCCCTTACCCCTCCTGGTCACCCTTTCTCTCCCCTCATCCCTCATGGTCACCCCTCTTCTCCCTGCATCCTTATGGCCTCCCATCCTTCCCTCTTACCTCTCACGGTCAAACATCTCTTCCCTTCCTACCTACTAACTGCAGCTCTGCACAATCAAAGAAGAGACCAGGATGCCCCACTTCTCCTCAGGTCATCAGGAAGACTTTGCAAGCCAAAATTTCCTGATAATTTCAAGCTCTACACAAAATGTAGAAAATGGAATTGCTGCATCTTCATTTTGGTTATCATGGAACATCTCCTGTAAATGATGTTATGGCAATGTGGTTGGTCGGCTTGCTTTAATGAGAAACAAAAGAGCAATGATGAGAGTGTGTGATGAACCACAGTCAGTCCCACCAAAGGCAATCATTCCCAGTGGAGCACGGACCTGTATGCTACTGCATAGGCTTGGCTGCAAAACATACCATCACAAAGGGTTTCTATGAAAGGTAAGCAATTGCCATGTGTGTCACATTGGATATGAGATCATGGATATTCTTAGGTGAAAACGTGTAAGTTTCAAATCTGATCATCTTCCATTCAGTAAAGCAGTGCACCCATATTTTATCATGTTAAGGGTATTCTCCACTAATATTTTTTCTCAATAATTTTTTCTTCATGAACTTGATGGTTCCTCTTTTGTTAATTAGGCATATTGTTTTATCTCTGTCACAACAAGCAGGCCACATGGGTATTGGCCAAACATTACAATGACAAAAATGCTTTTGCTAATGTCTTTGAAAAACAGCTTTGGAAATGATTCAGCTCCTAGTTAAGGGGAATCCATATAAGGATAATCAAGCTCATTTATGAGTATGGTGTTCATAAGTCCTAGCATGTAAAGCAAGGACATGAAACATGAACACTTCATGAAGGCTGCAAATGATTTGCTGGTGGAAGGCAGATGCACCCTGGAGAACCATTCTGAAAGGAAGGGCATCACTGGTCATTGCCCTGCTAGGAGGCAGAACGAAGGAGCCAGCTAAAACTATTTTTAAAATGCAGTTTAATTTCTTGCTATGCTATTAGCGAAATTTCTGTCATGAAATTATGTCAGAAAGAACTGTCTGTAGTGAAGACAAAAATGTTGATGTGCACGTTAATCATAGATTGAGCCTGTAATTCATTCAGAAATGTCAATTAATTAATTATAGTATTCTTTAATTGCACATTCTCCCAAGTGGTGGGAAAAGCATTTAAGAGATTTTTGTTAGAAACATCCTAGAGGTTTTCATAACTTATTAAGGAAGAATTTAACCTACTTTATCTAGTATTAGAGGCACATTTTTCATCCTTCAAATGGGGAGAAGGGAAAATTCTCATTTTTATTTAATTTCCTAAAGGTCAGAAGAAAAGGTTGTGCTTCAGAAGATGGATCTTTCAGATGGGAAAAATATGAAAGTGAAGCAGAAGGGAATGTGACATATGGTTGCTTTAGCAATTATTTTATAATTTATTTATCCTGTTTTCCTAAGAGAGAATCTTGTCCTTCTAGAATACTAGCAATCTTAGAAATCAGCATCAATTAACCACAAAAAATAGACTGTAGCAAAGCAAGCCTTTCTAGTACATGATTATACATCTCCTATATGACTCCTCAAAGGACTGGTTTGTTTACTGATTTCTTAATATTTCTGCTGACTGCATACAGGTACAAAAGCAGATAATATTTTGGTGAAAATGTGGATATGGCCAATGCTTCAATTTTGTGATACATTTTATACACTTTTTTTAACATGGAAGTGTGCACAAGTTCCTTAAAATTGTTTTCCCAAAAGTGATGCAAGACCACCATGGTTTCATCCAAGAAACTGTAGTGCAAGCAATTGATTTGTAAAATCTTTAATTTGATGTCTTAAAAATATTTATGCAGCTGGTAGCTATAGTGATATTTTTGGTGATATTTTGAAAGTCTTCCTGAGGGAAAGATTGGTTTTGTCTGCCTATGTTTACTAATATGATCACAGTAACCGCAACTATTTTGCTAAGTAAGAAGTTATTTCAATTATAACAACCCAAAGCAGTTTAAAATAAGATGGAACAAACCCTTAGTCTCCGGAACATTATGAAAGGCTTGGAAATCTGGCAATATTTTTCAGAACTGAGTTATTATTTCAGTTCAATATTAATATTGTTGCTTATGCTAGAAAATAAATCTCTTCCTACATTTTCTCATTGTATGACACAAGCTGAAATTATTCTAGTACATGGTAATCTCTACCATTTTATTCTTAACTGGGGCACCCTTAGCATGCTTGTTCAATGTGGCAGACATTGCAAAAGTCAGAAAGCCAATTAAACTGCATCCATGAAATTGAAAAATGTAAGATATACCAATAACATTTTGAACATACTCAAAATGATAACATTTCAATTCTTTGATGAGGTGATAAACATACTAGAAAGACCAGAATGGTGTTTCTAGTTCTGGAATGATAAACATACCAGAAATATTGAGTTGCAGTTGCAAAGAGGAGAATGGAGAGTGAGCTGTGCAAAGGTCCCATAGCAGAGTTAAAGCCACTCATATGAGGTACTGAAATAAAAAAAAATATCCCACCATTTCCTAACTACTTACTGAGTCATTTTACAAATTAATTACTGAAGGCACAGTCTTCCAACTGGAGATTAGTAACAAGTGGTGTCCCCCGTGGGTAGGTGTTGAGATCAGTTCTGTTCAACAGCTTTATCAGTGACATGGCGCCTTGATTTAAGCCCAACCACGCAGCTCATTCACTCACTCCCAACCTTTCCTCCTCCTGCTCCTGGAGGGATAGGGAGGAGAATTGAAAGAATGTAACTCCCACAGGTTAAGAACAGCCCAGTAACTAAGGTATAACACAAATCATTACTGCTACCACCAATAATAATAATGATGATAAGGGAAATAACAAGGAAAGAGAATACAACCACTCACCACCTGCCAACCGATACCCAGCCCTACCAAGCAGTGATCTAGCTCTTCTGGGTAACTGCCCCCAGTTCTACATCCTGGGCGTGACATGCTGTGGTATGGCTCTTTGGCTAGTTTCGGTCAGGTGTCCTGTCCCTGCATCCTCTAGGAGTCCTCTCCTCCCTGGTAGAGCATGAGACTCAGAAAAGTCCTTGGTCAGAGTAAACATTACTGAACAGCAACTAAAAACATCAGTGCTATCAGCACTGTTCCCAGGCTGAAAGTCTAAACCACAGCACTGCACCAGCTACTAAGAAGGAGAAAAATGACTGCTACTGCTGAACCCAGGACGCATGGACATTGGGATTGAATGCACACTCAGCAGGTTTGCTGACCACACCAAGCTGTGGTTCATTTGATAGGCTGGCGAGAAGGGATGCTATCCACAGTGACCTTTTACACTCTTGAGTGGTGGGCCAATACCAACCTCATGAATTTCAACAAACCCAAGTGTAAGGTCCTACAGCTGGGTTGGGACAATTCCAGGCACAGCTACAGGTTTAATGGAAAAAAGATTCAGAGCAGCCTTGAGGAGAAGGACTTGGGGGCGTTGGTTGATGAGGAACTGAAGGTGATCCAGCTTCAGTGGGTGCTTGCAGCCCAGAAAGCCAACCATATCCTGGGGTACATCAAAAGGAGCGTAGAATCATAGAATCAGAGAATGGTTTGGGGTGGAAAGGACCTTAAGATCATCTAGTTCCAATCCCCCTGCCATAAGCAGGGACACCTTACACTAAACCATGCCACCCAAGGCTCTGTCCAATCTGGCATTGAACACCTGCAGGGATGGAGAATTCACAGCCTCCCTGGGCAACCCATTCCAGTGCCTCACCACCCTTACAGTAAAGAACTTCTTTATATCTAAACTTCCCCTGTTTAAGATTTAACCCGTTACTCCTTGTCTTATCACTACAGTCCCTAATGAAGAGTCCCTCCCCAGCATCCTTATAGGCCCCCTTCAGATGCTGGAAGGCTGCTATGAAGTCTCCATGCAAACTTCTCTTCTCCAGGCTGAGCAGCCCCAGCTTCCTCAGCCTATCTTCACACTGGAGGTGTTCCAGTTCCCTGATCATCCTCGTGGCCCTGCTCTGGACTTGTTCCAACAGTTCCATGTCCTTTTTATGTTGAGGACACCAGAACTATACACTATACTTCAAGTGAGGTCTCACAAGAGCAGAGTAGAGGGGCAGGATCACCTCCTTCAACCTAACTTCTGCTCAGCTTTACTTTCCACTGACACAAACACACAGGATAAAGTCTGTAAACTATGCATTTTGGGAAAAATGGGCAAATAGTTTACAGAAAGTCAAATGAATACCTCTTGTGCTCATGGAACAGTGCTTTATTCCAGCCTGAGCTCTCCCATTGCATTGGATTTTTCTTTCTGTGGTTGTGTCAAAACCCTAGAGAGTTGAGAGAGGTTAACCTGTATTTTTCCTTAAATAGAAAAAAGCAAAAATGATAAAACCAGTTTTTGACAGCAAAGCTAAATTTTATTAAAACAAGATAATTTTAAAACAGGAAAAAAAATAAACAGCAAAAAAATCCCAAACAGATTTTCTGTTTGAGAGAATACATCTGGTCTTAAAAAGAACTTCATACATTCGTGCCAGCTGCATTCCCTAAGGTCTCTTCCTCTCTTGAGCCTTGCTCCCTTTAAATCACCACAAAGATTGCCTGTTAGGAATGAGTAGGATTTAAGTAAAACATTTTTCTTTAAACAGATTTGTCTTAGTTTTATCTGTCTATCAAATCTCTTCATCATAAGCATTTCCCAGTGTCTTCTTGTGCTCCCTGTTCCCTACTTGCTCTAATTTTCTGTCTGCATTGCATAAGCACCCTCACCTTCTCTTTCCCCAGGTTTTCCTATTGGAAGGTACAATTTCCACTTTGCGGAGTTTTCATGGCCCAGTGAAACAGCCAGAGCAGGGTGTCTCCTTGCTAGCCAAGCAACCCATTCAGCAAAACCAAATACAGAGCTGCATTCAGCATATGGTGAACAAAATAACAAAACAAATTCCAGGCACAACAAATGTGAACACCACCTGTAATAACTCAGGATACATTTTGAGTAGGAAAACTTTACAGGTTTATAAAAGAGTAAAAATTGCTGTAACAGAACATCACTGTAACAGAGCATCACTGATAAAAAGGCAGTTCTTTTTTGTTAACCTTTTACCTTACTAGGAGTGCCAGATGTAAGAAAAAGATTCAACTTCAGTCCATCACAATGACAATTTTCTGGTTCCTTTGATAACACATCTATTTTTTGAACTTTATTCATTTCAACCACCAGAGTCTTTGCTTTCGTATGCATTGTGTTAGCCTTATGAAAGAGCTCGATATTTTCCCTAGCAAATGGTGGATTGAACGTGTATATGCAATAACACAGGTTTCAGGACCTGTAATGTAGTGGTGTAACTTTCACAGATGTTGTGGGCTTAATGTGCGTATAAGATGGAACTCCAATCTGCCTTGTGCAGCCAGTGCCTCAAGAAGTAGATTTACAGCTTCTATTCAGCACAGAACTAATGTTGAGAAAATCTGGTGCACTGAAGTGACAGATTTCCTTCCCACAGCCATTCCAACACATTCTTGTCATGTTTGTGCAGGGTGTGGCAGAGAAAGACCACCAAGAAGGAAGATAGTATAAAAGTGATGATGCTGTTCTTAAAACATATCCTCTAGATCATATTTCACAGCCATTTCTGTATTGCATCCAGAAAGAAGTCTGCCAGGGCAGGAAAAAAGGTGACATGTACTGCTTCAATGGACTGTGTGCTGGTGCTGGACTGCAGACGCAGACTCATCATACTAAACTATAAGTCAAAAAAAATCACCTACAGCCATTGGAACATCTTTCTCTTTTTCTGCTATTTTTGAATGAAACTTGATAGAAATGTTTCAGTAGTTATAGTGCCAGATGCAATAACAGAAGCTGTGATAATGGCCCACTTTTTTTTCTCTTAAGGAAAATTCCAAGTACTCAAGAGAATGTGAAAATGAGCCTCATGGCAGTAATAACTGAGACATACCACCATAACAACAACCCTGACAAACAATCACTCTACATTACATTCAGTAAAATTCCAACCTACAGCAGCTTTCTATTCACATAGAAAAAAAGCCTTATAAATGACTACAGAAGTCAGAAGAAAACAGAGTAAGATGAACAGATTTCTGGGAGTTCCCCACTATTCTTTCAAACTGATATGAATACCACTAATCAGATGAAATTAGTCTATTATTTGTCATGTTTAGGTAGGCCAGGGCAACAGAGCTCTTCTTCGCTATCAAGTTTGTCACCCTAATGTACTTCACTGAAGTGTGGAGACTGGATGCTGTATGCTAGATAAAATTTTTCTAAATTGCATTTTTCTGGTTTTGCTTCCTCAGACTATGTCCTGTCTGTTACTCACTATTTTTTTTACTCCATGGTGATGTATGTAAAAACAAACTTAGGTGCTCTTTCAGACTATCAGATTCAGTGGCAAAGGACATATGATAATAGTAAGCCAAATTCATAATTTTGTATAAATATTGGGACTGCAAATGCATTGAGTGTTATGGGATATGACTAGTTGATGTAACAGAATGTTGGAACAACTTCAGCAAAGTACTTTCAATAGAGATGATCCTTGAATCTACATGAAGTGAAGCAAGGAAGGAAAGAAAAAAGGAAGGAAGGAAGGGAACAAGGAAGGAAAGAAACAAGGAAGGAAGGAAGAAAACAATGAAGGAAGTAAGGAAACCCTGAGCTCCTTTGGAAACTCTAAGCTATGTTTCTCAATTCCCATGTTCATTTTTGACCAGTTAGTTCTTGGTAATTTTTTAACTGAACTCTGGGGCACCAAGCCTGAACTGAAGGCATTAATAGACCACTCTCTTCATATATCCCTAAATTATGGGTTAAAGACAACACTATAATTTTCTAAATTTTCATTTTGTATCTTTTTTTTTTTTTCTTTTTTAATTGCCTTATACTGTTAGGGGCTACTGAACCTGGCAGCCTATACACATGAGGGTCCACGTTCCCAGGTCCAACCATCACTGAAGGTGAGCTTTTGTTACCAAATACCACACATACGAACATGTGTACAATACATGTATATATGCATACACAAACATAGATAGATCAACACAGAGAAAAACTGTTTTAAACACAGATGTTAACAGCTGCCTTTTCCACTGGGTCCACTGGTCACCCTTTTGTGACAGTCATGGTTATTAGGATTGTCCTACCTGTTCCTCTGTTCACCTCCGTGTTTATGGAGATAAATCTTCAGTCACAAAACCAGACTTCTATCTTTAAAATCCCTTTTAAAAACATTTAAAGTAGTATAGAATCCACTGCAGAAGCTGTTAAAAACTAATGTGTATATAATTTATACTAGTGACACTGGCATGTGGTTTCTATCTTGGACCTATTTAATTGTGTCTATTTTAAATATATCAAGTTTGAATTTTCAGCTACTGTGGGTATTACTTTGATGAATTATACAACAGAAATTTGTAGTGTAGATGTTTGGCATCCAACACTGACCGTTTTATTCTGCAGATTCATTGCTACAATTTGCATATTACTACTTGCCAGTGCAAATTCAGACAGGTCTGAGTCTCTCAGTTTAAGACATAGGCACCTCATTCCCACTGGTGTCTTCCAAACTCATTTCTAATTTTCGCTGCTTATGAAATGGATGCAGCTATTTTTCTTAGTGGCATTTACATCAATGAAAATGCCATATGTTTAATATAGAGCTCAATGTCTCTTGCAGTCAAAAATGTTGTCTTAATTGATTATATGCAGATCCTGGATCTTTGGACTTTTAAATTGTTCTCTAAGATGTTACTTTGCAGAGTATTTTCCAATCCTTTAAAAAAGTTGGTTTAGAGATGACCAATTTAAATTGAATATCCTATTTGCCTATATTAGATAAAGCAAGCCATTTAGCTGCTGATCCTAATGTGCTGCTTCTTCAGTAATCCATCACCTTCATTGTTTATTAAAGCCTTGACTTATGTGTCATCCCCAACTTTTTACCAAAAATGTTTTACCACTCTAATCCAAGTAACTGATAGAGATGCACACTATGAGTTAGTCGTTTGGTACTTAATGGACACTGTGTAAATTTTTGTTCTGTTTTTTAAATTAAACAGCATGCGGTACCAATCCAGATACCTCACAGAAGTCTCTGTTAATAGTGCTATTTCCTGTATGGTCAATGCTTTACATTTTGCAACTCTATTAGGCTAAGTGCCTTATGCAAAGTGTCCTGGTTCCTGACTAAGATGTTTCACGATAAAAGTCTGTTAAGTAGGGAACTTTCCATCCCATCCTCTTCATTATGCCTTAATTTCCTTAAAGAATCATAGAATAGTTAGGGTTGGAAAGATTGAAAAAGAAGTAGGTACTACCTGCATCTGATTAGCAGAGTATGAATAAAACAGGGGGTTATGAATTGAACAGCAGGCAATGCTATTTTTTCAGTGCTATATGAATTGTTAATCCAAGAGACTTTTTTAGCTGAGTTAAAAGAAACATCTGTGGCTGTAACATGTGTCTATGTCTCTTTGCAGATTCACCTGCAGGATTACTTCATAGGGCAGACGGTGGCATATTCTCACTGTAGGTTATGATTTTGTGAGAGTGAAAGTGCTTTGTACTGGTTTGCTAGAAAAGGCTTTTTTTTCCCTAGGGTCTCAATCCTTTTGTAACAAACTGACTCAAAGTTTGTAGCAATCTATCAGGTTTTCCATCAAAAAAATTGCCTTAAGTAGCTTATAAAATCCTAATAAGATATTAGAAGGTTAATAATTCTATTTGTTTGTGCTGATTTTATGAGACCAGCTATGTGTACATTTTTTTTTTATTTTTTATTTTTTCCTTGAAGGCTCAATGCCACATAAACTTGCAAAATTATTTGACAGAAGAAATGTGAGCTGTTGCTTAGTGACAGTTGGTCTATGTAGATATGGGATCATTTCTTCTCCCTGGCTGGATATATCTCCCACTGAATCTGATAGGAAGGTGAATCCACCCTTTAGTAAAATGCCATGTTAAAATTCCCACATGAGATCCAAAAGAAATGAAAGGGAAAGCAGAACAGGAATTTTCCACTCCTTTTCTGCAACTAGTAAGCTTTAGTCAGCCTGAAAATATTTCCTACTAGGTGCAGAAATAACTCAATATTAGTTTACTTTTATTTAAAGCCCTGAAAGTATTAATTGCAAAATGGGTCCAAATTATGAAGGACCAGATCCATCCTCTCCATTGTCTATGAGTGGGTTGCTGTAGAAACTCGGGGGATATGTTCACTTGATATATCCTGTCCTTAGAAAACATGCTACTGCTGCTTGTATTCTATGAGTATTCAGGAAGATAAAACAAATACTGGTGGAGACTGAACACAAAAATCCCAGATGTCACAAAATTAAACCAAAGAGTTTTATATTACTTATTTCATTAGCTTTAGTGTTCATCCATGTCTATTCTTCAAATGTAACAGATCTTAACTGCAGAGACTGAAGGAATGTTTGAGGTTTCAAAACATAAGTGTAGAAATATTCACTCAGCTCTGACATGGTTAGTGGAAGCAAAATTCATTTCACCTAATTTCAGTGATCTAAGACATATATTGTGTAAGCAGGTGAAATAGCAGATCAACAAAGATTGGTAAGTACATTCCAAGGAAATTCATTGCACTCTTAAGTTATGTGACCAACACGGATTTTCTCCACTGACTTTAATGGGAGCCTTGGTGGCTAATTGGACATTTATCTTGGTTCAAATTAGATAAAGTGAATTTCACCCCAATTTACCAAACAATTGAAGTGCAGAATTATCTTTTCAAGCTGTAAATATAAAAATAAGTTAAATCAGTAATGTGGTGATGTGAAAAGTTTGCAATTATGGCAATCCATGTATATAGCACTGCTGAAATTACAGTTGACAGCCTAAGATGAGGGAAATGAGACTCTATTCTCAGTTGCTATCATTTTCCCTAGGGAAATAAAACCCATCATAAAATCTTTCCCAGAGATATGACTAAGAAATACAGGAGTTAGAAATCTTTTACATTTAAGCTTCTCCATTTACTTAGTAAGATTGAAAGGCTTTTTTTAATGGATGTTTTAACATAAAATTTAATATTACCATTTTTCTGATTGAAAAGACCATAGTTGAGTCTGGAGAATAGGTGGGAACATGCTATCTCTAACAGTGTGGATACAGTAATGAAAAAATAATTTTATTCATTTTCAGTTTAAGCATGATTGTATTAATACCAGGTGATTATCTAAAGTGAAACTGGAGAAAGAAAATAAATATTAATACCAGAATATTCAATGAAGTTATGAAGTAAATTGGGATTAAGTGCATATCCACATAGGAAAGATGATGAAATTTTATTACATAGGAAAAACACACTCATAATC
>JBCJKH010042538.1:4104-28679 GCA_039877255.1 Loriculus beryllinus
CATAGGTAATACAGTTCTGTCCACAGTTTTCTGCTAAGTCTGGAGAAAGCCTTGTCCTTAGGAATACAGAATGGACTGTACAGATTGTGCTACTGAGTTGAGTTCCATGCCGTCATATACAAGCATCTCTTGTTAGAATAAACTGGGATAATCAAAAATGTTCAGAAGGAATGAATACTGTGTTGGAAGTTGTGAGTCTTAACGCCACTGCTTCTTTCTTGGAGGCTATTAACCCTATCTGCCTCAGTTGGCCAACCATGAGGTGTGGACACTGGGTGGTTGGGATGAATTACAAAAGGCAAAACAGCTCTTTGGACATGTGTTGCACAATGGAAGCTAAAAATACTGCAGCAACCATGCTTTGGTATCCAGGTTAGTGGTTTGATATCCTTTTGTATTATGAATAAACTTCTTCCCTTTTGAATGTTAGCAACTAGGCCAAATTGAACAGATTAGTTTTTTCTGATGCTGATCTTTGTCTACTGAAAGTACCAACTCTTATAACTCAGCTGACAAATTTCCAGACTGTAACAGCAATATGAAAAGGTCCAGAGCTCATGAGCCAGAAATGATCAATCCCCTTAATAGCCCAGTAACACACGAATGAAAACTAAAAGAACTGAAAGAAAATAGATGAAACTAGAGCACTACCTATTAAAATGGGAAAGGAGGAGGAAAAAGTATTAAAAATAGGCCTGTTATCTGCCAACAAGTTCCAACCTATCGGCAACATATTGCCTTGCCTGCTTGGGACATAACATGAGGAACATCATCTTCTTTTATCATGTGGTTGTAGCAGAAGTCTTTTAAAGCATCTTCAAATCTATATCTTTTGCATAAGAAGTGATGTCCCCTAGTGTTTAATCAAGACACAGAGGAAAGTATTTGTCAAGAAAGGAAGGAAATAAGTATTTAACACCTTGCCTAACCAGAGAATGGGCAAGCAAGGAACAGCATGCTGCACGCACCACTTCAAACCAGTCTGCAAGGCCACTGAAATTGGGATTTTTCTTGTAGCTCTGGATGACAGAGGATTTCACTCCTTTTCCTGCACACTCAATGAGGACCTGGGGGCGATCTACAGAGAGGAGCTGGACTTTCTTCAGCTCTCGAACACCCCAGAATAGGACCTGCAAAGAGAAACATCAGTAGTCTGCAGAGGCCCCTCAGTCCAGGAGAAGCCACTGCTGGGATCCCATCATCTCATGTCCATTTGGGAATGCAAGACTACCAGGAAAAAGCAAACAACTTGAATCTGATATCCAGTAACCACCAGGATTAATGGTGGAAATTAAAACAATAACATTCAACTGTTACCAAGGAGTTATTGCCAACAGCAAGCCATAACAATCACATTGGCAAAAGCTGTCTTTTCAACAGAGCAAAGGGACTGCTCATGTGAACAGCAGGGGCTCAGTTTGTTCTAAGTATCAGAGCTGTTGAAAGAGCTAACAAATCCCATAGGAGCAGAGGTGATTGAGAGAGGTTTGCCAGCTGAGCTAGCCCTCAGGTCTGCAATGGATGGTGGAAGGTCTCCAAGAAGCTTTTCTTTAAAGGACCATGCACCTGGTCTGAAGGACAAAAAGGAGACTGGGTATGTAAAATAGGGATCTGCAGGAAAAATGGGACTTTATAGAGTATGCACTGGGAGGCCCTGAAGGAGAGGATTGGGGCACCAAGAGATGGTTACTTACAGCTGGTGAGGGTAGCTGTGAGATTTATGAACCTGAAATGAAGACTGGGAACAAAAAGAAATGTGGGAAACTCCATTGACAGCTTGAATGCTGGTCAGGACTGGGATTTGTGTGAGTCGAGGAATGGCAAGGGACACTAGAGGAGCATGAGGATCAGTGAGATTCTGCTCTGTTGCCAGAGGTCCCTGATTAAAATTAGGGCACACTTTTATAGTTACAATGGCTCCATGGCCTTCTCCACCAGTGTGAGATATAGTTTATAACAACTAAAAAAAAAATAGTTGTGTTAAATGCATTCTGTGTTATTCCCTTGCTGGATACTCTCCAGAGTTCATACTTCCCTACATACACATGCATTTCAACTATAAACCTGTTCTCATAATAATTAAACTCCCTGGATTGGGATGCAGTTTCCCTGATTTTAAGTTGCCTGAGGTATCAGACTGAAGAGTGGAGCTGTCCTGGTCTCCCTCCAAAACAAAACAAGACAGAGATAGAATCCATTTAAGATCTGAATCACTTTAGGAAGGTGTCTGCTCTAATCAGCTGTCCAAACAAGAAGCCTGCAGTGAGGATGGCTATAAGCTGGGTTCTTCAGAGCTGGTTGGAATGAATGTCACAGCAGTGTAAAATAGAAAATGTATGAGCAGCACAAAGCAATCATGGTGCAGGGACAGCAAGAAGGCACAATACTCAGAGGAACACCTAAGCTTAAGGATTTAAGTTGTCCTTTAGCATCAACAGAGTAGTTCATGGGCTTATTTAACCCACAAGGTCAGGTGTAAAGGGTGAATACTGCTTACAAAAACTCTTTCCTATGTATAGAAAACAGTAGCTTAACTAAACTATACAGCAGAGCTAATAACTGTTCTCTCCTTTTCAGCTCAGTTTCTTGATTGTTGATGGCAAAGCTGGAACTGCCTCTGGGGAAGGGCCACCAGGTAACGCCAAGCAGGGTCTGACAGGAAAAGGGGCAAATAAACATGTGGTGTGAAAGCTGCATGATGAGTGAGTGGTGAGGCTGGGAAGCATCCAGGCATTACACTGACATGAAAAGCTACCACATTTCCCTGCTTTCTAACACAAGGGGACTTTGGAACCAAATGGTATAAGAAAGGAGGGTAGAGAAGGTGCAGGTGTTTGTATGCTGGTAGGAAACACGGCTTGGCTGAAGTTTGGGACTGAGAAAAAGACTGGGAAGTGGCTGATGCTGAGCTCCACTTCTGCTGAGGTGCAAGGGGAAGCTCTCCATCTCCTGCAAACACTGCCCTGTGCTGCACAAGGCACAGGTCCATCAGCTTCACTCTGCCACTGGAGCAATCCCTTCCCAGCAGGTCAGGACTGCAATGTCCCCTATCTAGCCTCAGGTGGAAGCACTGCCTTGCATACCCAGCCTTGGAGAATCTATTTGATCTGAGCTTACCACATTTATTTTGGGATCCTGATGTTATTTTTTACATGATTCCTATTGACTGGGAGTTTTAAATCATCATCCCTTACTGTTGCAATTTGATAAGATAGTAAATCAAAGCTGAGATTTGGAAATGGAAACACTCTAAGTAACTTACCTCCACTCTATACTTGCTTAAAACAGGCCTGATGTTAGCTGGGACTGAGTAAAACTGGCCAGCATCTGGTGGATCCAGGGGGGGAAGTCTATCTGGATCTGACATGGGAATCTGAAAAATTAAACAGTCTTAAACAGGCTGTTTTTTTCCTTTTGAAGAACGAAACAGTATCAGAAGTATCTGTGAATAGTGCATAGAACAATCAGTTTAATGCAGTTTTCCAAGACATATTGCAGAGGACACGGGTTGTGCCATGAGAGGAATGTGACCTGGATTGCTATCTGTCCTGCTGTGATGCTAAGTATTTGGCAGGAAGGCTCCTTTGCCCTGACAGGACATAGTCTTCCCTAAATACATGCATGTACTGAAGCATGGTAATTCCACTTGCTAAAAATGAAAAGCTTGGTAATTGTGTTTAGCAAAAATCCTGAGCAGAACTGCTTAGAAGACTTTCAAACAGGGAAATTCCAGATCTGATTCTAGTTTTAAAAGGCTGGTGAACAGACAGAAACATCAGCTAAACCACACGCTTTCTTGTCAACTTTACAGAGAAGTCTCAGGGGTATATTTGAATACATCCCAGAAGCAGTGCTGCCTCCCTTGTCCCAAAAGATGGCAAAACAAAATACAATGCTTTGTTCACCAAAGAGTGGATTTCAATTTAAAAAGAGGGAAAATTATGGTAAGGTGCTAGATTCTATCCCCTATGTACGCACCATAATGAGGAAATGTTCCACATGGTAGGACATTTAAAGTTTCAGAAAAGAACATAATTAGTCCATCACGCTTGAAAGCCTGTTTTATCTTGGGAATATCTGTAAAAAAGGTCACCAAGTTCCACATTTTTCCTATTTCACATTTCAGAATAAACTGCTCTAGGTTTTCATCAGGGAGACGTGTCCTCTAACTGGTGGCTCTGCAAATTCCACTGAAATTCCCTGAAATCCCAGGCATGATACACCCCACTCTAAACTGAAAACTCAGTATCTAAAACTCAGTCTCCCTGATCCAATCCGTATCATTCCCCACTTCCTTTACCTAATAGTAAAAGAAGTACTGAGAGGTTTGATTTTGCTAAAGTCAGGGCCACGTGTTACTCCAAAGAACAGGTCATTGCAAGGGCAATGGGATTGTCAGTTGTTTCTTAGGCCAATTTACTGGCAAGTGATGGGCAAATGAGGCTCAAAGCATCTGAAGGGCTGGTGATGGTGTGTGCATGGACAATGGCCACTGGCAGGGTGAAGGGAGTGACAGAGGTTGTATGGGGACTATGAGGTGCAACGACAGAATGATTCTGATCCAGTTGCAATCCCCATTAATTCAAGAGGGTGATGGGCCTTGATGGGCTGCTTTTTTGAGACCAGGTATAAAAGTGTAATGGTCAAGAAAGTCTGGTTTACCTCCAGAAGCTCAAATGTAGCAAGAAGGTCTCCTCCGGAAAGATTCCCACAATATACTGGGTGGTAAGAAAGTTTAGGTGGTTCATAGTTTTGATCAGCAAGTCTCACCACAGGGACAGCCACTGTAGAACCAATATATTCTGCCTTACCCTAAATGAAGGAGAATACAGGCATCAAATTCGTTTGGATTTCATAGCTATCACAGGAGCCAAAATGATGCAAAGTTTAGTATTTGTGAAAGAAAACAACTTCTCCTGAAGGAAAAATCAAGATGGAATGCTAGGCAACTATGAAAATGGAAATGCTGGGTGTTTATTACCTCTTCAGAGCATCCAAAGGTTCTGAGCTCAATATTCAGTCAGTGAGACAGTAACAGAGCTTGCATGGTCAGAGATAAATCTGTGTCTTCTCAGGCTTAGATACAATATTTGCAATTGTGTACCAGGCAGGTGGGAGCAAAATGTTTCTGATTTCCCTAAGCTTGTCTTTGGGAGCAAGATTCACTTGGGAAAAAAATGGCCATAGCTTTTCAAGGCATCAAGGCTGTTTTCAGATAGTAAACTGCAAAACACTGTAACACTGAGCTCAGTTCAGCAAGATCATCCATTTAATGCCTGTTCAATAGCACAGCTTTGTTTTCACACTGGCAATGATGTAAAAGCCTATGTTTTTACTGAGAAGGATTTTGAGTTTACCACAGCATCATCGTCATACAGCTCAATGACGATCTCTGGTGGGAACTGAGCAATCTCCTCTCTGTCACCATGAAGCACAATGCTATTGAAGAGCAGCATCTGGTTCCAGGTGGGGGATAACGTCTGAGAAATGATCTAATGAAAGAGAGGAAATGGTCAATGAGCAATGAACTGGTTGGTTAGGAGTCCTTCAGCAGGATGTGCTGATCTGCTGGTGACGTCCTTTCCCACAGCTTGAACAATTCCTTGCCTGAGACACCACGTTTTTCAGCAGCTATTCCCAGCCAGAAGAATAGGATTCTTTCACCCTCAGGCTGGTATCTCCAGTTTCTCCACTTCTCTATTTGCCCCACACACCCCTCACAAGCATATCAATCCATGACCACTAGATTGTATAGACAAAGCTCAGTATGAAATTTAGAGGAAAGCTGTTGGTTTAGGAGAGCAGGCACATGTCCAACACTATTAAAATAAAAGCCTTTGTCCTAAACTGAGTCCAATTTTCACTCGTCCATGGTCTGTTTATTCAAACTTGTTTTTTCTTCAGTGTAATGACATATAACACTATGAAAAAAAAAGAAAATTAATAAACCACTCTTAATAAATCAATAGTTTTTAATTTGCTGTAATTTCCTTATGTGGATGCTTGCGGCATTTTATCGTAGACAATGTTTTAACTGTCTTGGCAGGAAATTTATTTAACAAAGATAACATTTAAAGAGGAAAAATATGACAACTGCAAAATGACTCATAATTTGCTATCGTTCTTTCAAATGGAAATAAGGCTCCTGACTAGAGTTTATTGGCACTTGGCTGACAGGCTTCTAAAAACATGAAAGTTATTGGCTGCAATATTTTATTCAGGCAGTGAATAAACTTAACACTTCTGTACCTATAAAATCCTGTTATTTCCTGAGCCAAATTCTACTTTGCCCATTTGCCCCCTGGAGATGTCTGAGGGCGATGTGAGACCACTTCCTATGGCTGCATTTTTGCAGCATTTAAGTGGTCCAGAAAGCTCACATCTCTCTGGTTTCAGCTCGTTTCAACTTTGCTACTCTAAAGCCACCAGTGTGCTTTGACAAATTCCATCACAGAGGCTCACATGGCTACAGAAGCCATATAAAGGCCTTCATTCTTTTCTTGATCATTGCACATATAGACTATGGGAAAAGAAAATCATGAGGGTTCATCCTCATACCATGCAATGACAACAGCACAAACTTCAAATATATAGAAAAAGATGTAAAGTAATTCACTTGCTGCAACGTCTCAGTAGCCTCGGAAAATCTGAGCTAAAATAAACTAGTGCTACTGAACCTCATGTCAGAGTAACTGGTTACACCTACACTTTAGTCTAGCTTGTAGTCAGCCCTCAGGAGTTGCCCTTAAACAGCAGGCAGCTAACTTTTCCTTCTAGGTGCCTCCTTCAAAATGAAGACTTTTTCTTTTCATGGCTTTATTGGAAAAGGACATGTTCTCATTTACAGAAAGGAACTTTGGAACTTACCTTTGTGGTCTGGCAGTGTGATGTGAAAGTAACTTTTGCAAAAGGATCGGAAAGTCCAGTGCTGTCAGCTGCAATGAGCCCCCTTGCCTGGTACATGTGGGCTCTCAGCTGGAAGAGGTGCAGGGCTGTATTAGAAAACAGTAGTGTCAGCTTCATGGAACTGATGGTAGCACATAGGTAGAAAGGGAAGATTCATCACCTGCTGTCCAACCGGGATCTGACAACAGCAACACTTGCAAGCGGTCTCGCTGAAGAGACACCTGGGGCACTCAGAAGTTGTGTAAGACTTATGTATTCACACAAAATCAATGTCCAATGTAACTGCAAGGTTATTAACTCTGAGATTTAATCCCCTGTCACTGGTTTATCTACAGGCATTCAACACGGTAGCTTCAAGAAAAGTGAAGGATGTCTCCTCATTACAAGGAGACAGACCAATGGGATGGAGAACAGAAACTGTAAGTGGGCAGATCCTTTCTTTCCCAGACATCCATAAAGTATCAGGACTAATGACTTGGCAAAAAAACCCAGCCTTTTCTAATGAAAAGATGCTAAGCCATGATCATTTTAGAACAGTTACTTTAAAACAGAGGCATTGCTGCCCTCTGAATTAGAGCATTAGGGGCCATGTCTCTTAATTGCCAACATGGAGAAAAAAACAGAGCCTTACTTTTATACAGCAGGAAGGCAGGTGAGGACATCACACTGTGCCCTGCATTGGTGTTAGATGGTAATTCAGTCTCATATCCTACAGGCAAATTCTCCATGATGTTGTGGGCATAGCTGGCAGGTCCAAGCCATAGGTAGATGTCCACCTTTGCCTGCACAGTCCAGCCCAGCGGGCGCTTGCCTGGTAACTGAAGAAATAAATCCACCCATCACCAACAAATTCACAAGAGAGAGATGGCTGGATGCTGAATCCTACCAACCCAGAGTAAAATAAAGGAGCATTCCCTGAAACTGATACACTGATAAATGGCATTTCTCCCTAGTGAGTGGCCCTAAGACTCATTTAGTACAGGGAACTTCTGTGATTCTTAGGGAAGAAATGCTCTGTTGAAAGCCTATGTAGATGACATACTGCCTAGTATGCAGAAGTTTGGGAAGGCTGCCTAAGAGCTGCAAGCATGTCAGTGCCAGCTGAGAGTCTATTTTTCCCAGACATGAGCCCAGCTTCCATTTCATGCAGTTCTGCTGTCTCCAATAGTTAGTCCCATATTATACTAAAAAATATCCTATTGGGCAGGTCAGAAAACACTCCAGTATTAATCTTGACAAACACTATTGCTATTTCCTTCCTCTCCCTTTCCATTTCGTTTAGCTCTGCTAAGCTCAGTGTTTAGTATTATCTGTTTCTAAGGTTATTCTTGACATTGAAGGAGCTGGAGAGTTAACTGTGGCATTGTTTGTTCATGCAGGCAAATAGTACTGTGCTTACCAAGTACCTATGGCACCTATTAGGAGCTTACATATTTCTAGATGCTCTTTAGCTGTGCTTTATGGGAGTGCTCCCAGAAGCTTCAGGTGAAAAAAGCACTTAAAAGTCATCATATGAAGTTAGTGTTGTCTTGTGTGTTTGGGCTTTTCTTGATGACCATAGTAACAATTACATCGTATAATATTCCTCTGCCAGGTACTCGTGGTCACACTCCTTTCATAGGAGTGCATCCACTAAGACTTTCTTTCCAGATGAATAAAACCTTAACAATATTTTGGACATATATTGCACAAACTTAGGCACATTCTGAATGGCAAGCATAAATAATTGCTGGTTTGCTTCTGAATATCTAGGTTTCCTTACTGTCTGAGTTGCTGTGTGCTGATCTCCTACCATTCTCCTCTCAGTGTGCTGCATTCTGGCATCTTTTCAAATAAAGAGGCTGTGCCTCTTCTGTCTGTTCATGTGTACAGCTATAGATAAATAATGCCATATTCCTGCCATAACAAGTAGTGAGAGAATTAATTACTCATACACCAAAAGCCTAGCAGTGATACAGTACTTAAAGAAGGACAAGCATAAGTGTAAGAAACAAACAACAATAGATGGCAGATATAAATGTGTACACATATTTACTACATTATAAAGATGAGCCTGTAAAATACAATCCCTGGGAGAAATCTGAATACCAAATGTCCCCTGGCATTACCTGTGTTTGCAGAGCACCCTAGACTTACTTTCAGGAAATGGGTTTTAATCTTCCCACAATCCTTGCCTTTCTGCTCTTTCGCTGGGGAATAGAGTATATTTTTTGCTGGGACTCTTGCATATGCAATTCTCTTGTGGTTGCTGAGCATCCAGATGAACACATCAGGCACCGTATTCTGCGGCTGTTAAATGATGAGGAATATTGAACTCAAACTGAATTCTTTCTATAAGCCACCACTATCGTTTTTTGTTAAAACACTCTCTACCAAGAGCTGATTCCTTCATGGCTCCTGTGGATTGGCAGATGTGCACCCGGACTAAAAGAGGCTGTCACTTCAGGCTCTGTAGCCCTAACCTCTACTCCTAAGCACAGCTGAAGGTAACAAGCTTTATAGAGAGACTAAGGAGCACCCACTCCATAAATCATTTCAGGAGAAACTGAAACTAAAAACCTTGATACAATCTCAGGAAATAACTTACCCATGGACTGCATAAGCTAAAAGTACCTACCGTGGAAATACCATCAACTCTATCTCTACCAGCAAACCAAAAAGGAGGAGGAGCAGACATCAGCACTGGCATAAAATCATCTCTTCTGCTTGTGAGAATGCTCCATGGCATCGTCTTGCCCTGTCCCAAATAACATTTCCTCAAGCAAAGCCTGGGCAGTAATGACCAGCTCAGGGGCTGCTCCCAGGAGACATGGTGAGCCAGGTCACTCTCTTTTGGGAAAGAATAGAATCTGGGCATAGGCTGTAAACCATGCCAGGCTGTGCCAGTTGCTCTCTGACCCAGGGAATAGCCATGGTCCTGTTTCAGGTCCCTATCAGGGACAGCATTGCACTGGCTGGATTTTGCCTGACCAAGTATGTCTGTTCTCAGGCTTAATAGCATGTCTAAGCAATGTCCACACAATGAAGAATAATATAGAGACCCCGTACCACATACCAGCCCAAATCACTATGTCCACACAAATGCAGACAGGAATTCAGGTCAGAAAGTGGGCTGTGCCCAAAACACCAGTATGCATATGAGATGAACTTATTTCAATTAAAATTTCTGTGTGGATTACCTCATCAGCCAAGAATCGAATTTTGTCTATGAAACTCTGAGTCTCACGCATCATTTCATCCAGTGGCATCTTCTTTTTCTGCTGCTGAACAATTCCCTTGGCATCACTGGACATTGCTTCCTGCAGTCAGGAAAGACACTGTGTATTTTGTTTATGCATTATCAAGTAGTTTGAACTGGACACAGAAGGAGAGAACCGTCTTTGATTCCAGTTTAAAAGAGAAGATAGAGACAGTTGGTTCAAGGTAACAACTACCTTCTTTATCACAACAGAAAGTCATCAACTCTTTGGAGCTGAATAACATAAAACGCAAATGTCCCCCATTTTCTTTTTGCATGTGTACTGTATGTATGGAAGTTCCAAGAGACGTGATTACCACCTAGAATTATCAAGCCTTGGTCCTGGAAGAACTCATAGACAAATGCAGTGCTACAAACACTAAATAAAGCTAATAAACATTCAGAAAACCTCCACCCCGTTTAGTTTCTTCTCACTGTGCCTGTGGTGGAAGTGATTAGGTCCAAATGCCAGACTTTACTAGTCTTAAAGTTCAGCACACTGCAGTAATTAAATGCAGAACAGCAGTGTTAACTTGGTGGTTTTCCACGGAACTCAGCATCATCTGCTTGTAAGATGCATGGAAAAGAAAAATCAGCTCATTATTATACTGGCTTATTTGTATTTTAAAACAGCAGGTTCTGAATTATTTTGGGGTATTTTACAACTCCTTAGTAAGCACAGTAGGGTTCATTAATAAACAAAATGCTCTTGAATATTATATTTATGTTAACTGCAAAGCATTCCAGTATGGTGAAATCAAAGAGACATTAAAATGTATACAACCAGTGTGGCTTCAGTTAACATCATAGTATCAATGAAAAATACACATACCAGCTCTTGCTTGAACAGCATGAGTCTCTTTTTGTCCAAAGCAGTGTAGTTCAGCCCTTTTTGCCTCTTTTCAGCAACGGTAATGAAGGCCCTAGGACACAAGAATGACAGGGCCTTACATGTGCTATTTTTTTAACGTGAACTGCTAAAAGACATAGGAATGAAATGTTCTCTGTCTGCTGCGGTACCTCAACCACAAGACACAGATGCTGATATTCTCCAAAATAAATGCTGAGCACCTCTACGATTCAAAGAATAGAGTCCAAAAATTCTGCACCACGTTTCGAAGAAAAAGGATTAATATCTAGAAATTAGGGTTTATATCTATCCTGAGCCAAATCAAATCTGACACACAGCTCACTGGGTGATTTATACCAGCATGTGGAATCCTTTGTTTTTATCTTAACTTTGTCCAGCATATCTATCACACACTTTATTAAATTTTGCTTATCCCATATATGTTCTGTGCTTTGAGTCCAGAAAGCCAAAATAATATGACAGTGATTGTCAGCAGTCAACTGTCAATACTGAATACTAAAAATAACAATAAATTATTTTAGCTGTATAAATAGAAACCACACTTTGGGAAGACCTTTGCTTTTATAGCATAATAAATAAAATATGTGTTTCAGTAAGTTTACCGTAGCTTCTTTTGTTATCATCAGTTTCCTTGTCTAGCTCCAGGTTTACAGTAAACATAAAAAGTTGATTTTCTGTATGCCTTTAGCAAATGTAGTTACCTGCTTTGACTGACAAAATTGTTTAGGGCTACCCTCATTTTCTCCTCAGATGCAATCTCTGAAACCTTGATCAACTCTTTCACTTGCTCCAATGATTCTTCCTGTGAAAAACACATGAAAAAGCCATTATATAATAGAGGGCACTTTGCCATTCTGCCAGTGTTACAACACCATTATTCACTATATAACAAGCAAGAATAAGGGAGGCATCTGTAACTTTGCAACCTGAGAGAACAAGACCTTTGACATATCACTGTACTTGAAGTGCACAGAGAGAAGACTCCAGCAGTGTAACTTAGTTTGACCTCTCCTCACTGTCTTCAGCTACTAGCCCAAGCTACCACTGCTTGGAGCAGCTTTGTTTTCTCGATTCTTTGACCAAGACCCACCAGTGGGAAACATTCTCCACTAGGTAGGGTTAAAACTGTACTTCTTGGTTCTGTTTCCAGCCCTGCTGCTTAAATTTAGCAAGCTGCTGGAGTTAACTTCTTCAACTTTTGTAGGCACTTGAATCCATATACAAGGTCTACTGCAATGCCTACTGTTAACATTGAGAAATGGAGTCTGTTTTTACAAACCAAAACAAGTGGCGGGGCTTCCAGCAAGATCTGTGGTTGTTCAGGTACACTAACAAGCATATCTATCCATATAGATATATAGATACTTAATTTTCAATTACCTGGGTTTGAAATGTTGACCTATAAGCCTTCTCATGATACAACCTTGCCTAAGTATGTCTTCAGTATCATTGCTCATGAAGTGTATAAGGATAAAGGGAGGATGCATTTGACTCTTAATCTGAGTGCGTCATATTAAAATATTCAACACTAGAAGTCACTTAAGAAAACCCAAGAGATTACTGCTTTGTTGAGACTGTTCATAGTCATCAAACAAGGGCAGAAAGAATCTTCGTTATGAGAAAACACTATGACTGAGGCATCACACTGATGGCCCATGAGATGATATGACATTTTGTCTCTAACAGTGTTTTTAAGGAAACTAAAGAATGTCCTTTAAAGAGTCTCCGGCATAAACACAGGTTAAACCGTGTGATCTTGGTAAGAAGACACTGGAGGAAGAGCCATAGGAGACAGATTTACTCTATATCTCATATTTTAATTGTTTGACTGTTCTTGCAAAGAGTAAAATATTTATGAGAAAATAAAACAGCCTTACAGCTAAAAAGAAATTAACAAATTGTGGACAGGAATACCCAACTTGCTCTAACAGAGCAAAACATTTCTGGGGGAAAAAAAAGAAAAGAGAAGGGACTGATACCAGTTACTCTTTCACAAAACGAACAGCAAAGAGAGCAGTCAGGGGAAATTTTGAAGGCCTGTTTTGGGAACCTGACCTCTCACTGCCATCCTCTGCTGAGCCTGGGAGGATGGCTGCCACATACCAAGTGATCTGCCATTTTCTCGAGAGTGTTGGAAGAGTACAAACGAAAGGTCTGGTTGCCCCAGTAGCTCTTGACACAGATACAGGGCTTCCTCTCGTTGTACGGCAAGTACTGGTAGTTCCTGTGAGAACAAAGTATGAAGCAGATTGTAAAGGTGAGAGCAGAATTCAAGGGAAGTCATGGGAAAGTAAAACTGTTGGGGGCTCTCTCATAGGACAGAAACTGAAGGCAAAACAGGACATGTTCACATGTGCTAACCAACCATGGTTCTTCCCAGAAAATACTGGGAAGAACAAACACAAAGATCACTTATGCTATCTGTAGGATCACTGAAAGTCAGTGGATCTAATTTCAGCACTTTCCAGAGTGGGAGAAAAGCCAGGCAAAAAAAGGCATGCAGAGAAGCTCTGAAATACTGTTAATGTTGGGAAGCAACAAGGGAATCCAGATGATTCCACATCCCTGGAAGTGTTCAAGGCCAAGTTGGATGAGGTTTTGAGGAAGCTGGTCTAGTGGAAGGTGTCCCTACCCATGGCAGGGGGTTGGAACTGGATGAGCTTTAAGGTCCCTTCCAACCCAAGCCAGTCTGTGATTCTATGAAAAAGAAGCAAGGCTTAAAATCTTATCAGCTTTTCAATGCACAGCTGATCACTGGGTAGATGTTACTTGTGATCACATTATAGGACTCTAAACCAGGAATAGCACTGAAGGAGTTGTACTTTCCTAAAACCTTCCAATGCACTGTTGATAAACACAACCCTTTTACAAATGCCAGAAGTTCAAAAGCCTATGAAGAAGATCAGAAGACGAGTGGAAAATGGCTCAGAGCTCATTCACTTCACTGGAGCTTAGAAAATTTGCTGTTGTGCAAGACGTAATTAAGGATTTTAAAGCCTCTGTTTCACACAACTTGCTTAGTTCTGCCACTAATGAGTCCCACCGGATTATAAAATAGGAACCAGAGTCCTGCATGATGAGTTTTTGAAACACAGATCCTACCTGTTCCCAGTTGTTATCAGTGGCTTCTGGGGGGGTGTAGTTGATATCAGGGGTACTCCCAGGTAATGAGAAATTTCATCCTCCCCTTCATGTAGCAGACTTTCTTCTCCTTCTCCATCACGTGTCTTCTTTTTCCCTCCAGCTCCTGCTGACACCCCATCAGTGATATTCCCAAAGTTACCTAGAGACACAGGGTTACAAGTGAAGAGACTACTAGTTTGTAAGGGATAAAACTAAAAGAGGTTTCAAAATACCCAGAATGGCCAGTCACAGCAGTGGAAAATATTGGTCTCTTCCTGCTCATTAGTTGTTCTGGCCATACCACAGTTTATAAAGGTCCTGAAAAGGTATGTCAGTCCTAGTGACTTTTCAGACTCCAGGACAGTGCCTCCTTATTTGCCCTGTGTGAAATATAGATATATACCTGGCATACTACCCCACATCACTAGGTGATGCAATCTGAGGTGGTTCGACCCCAGGACCTTCTGCTTTTGCTAAAGAAATTCAAAAGCAAAACCAATACTGCTGGTGAAATTTCTAGACCAGGGAGCCCTGATACGTGTTTGATTTACACAGTAAATGTATGTCTTCTTTGCAACATATGGATGATCATTTCAAAGTCTGGTCTCAGAAGTGCTAAAGCTGATTTTCAGACAAGCAAATCCTATAGCAGAATTGCAGAGTTGGTAATAACAATGCTTTGAGGCCCCAGCTTCAAGACAATTCCAGACAACTCTGCTAATGACACAACCATCTTCTCTGATAGGATTTTGCCTTAAAGGGCAACTAGTAGCACTAGGAATGAGGTGCATCCATCAGACTGATAATTACAGCCTTTATGGGAGACAGGGAGAAAACATTCCCTGTAGGAGAAGGATGTGCTAAATCACCTCGCACAACATCTTGACCTGAACTTTTAGTTCAGGTTTTCATGTAATAATGGTCATTTGTCAAATTTGGATTCAAATTTCAACTGCACAGGTAGCTGGTAAATATTCAGGTTCAGAATTGAAAGCCAGATTCATCTTTAGTACTAATTCTGTCAAGAATCAGTAGAATTTCTTGCCCAACTATACAAATTAGTTTAGTGACATTCTCAGCTCTGTTTTGCAAATGTCAGCAGGATCAGTATCACTCATTGATTGCTTTGTTTGTTAAAAACATTTCTCCCTGCACACATAGCCTTACAGTTGAAACTTTGAATAGCTTTGAATAGCTTTGAAACTATCCACTCAATATTCATGAAAATGTCTTCATTTTCTCTTCAGTCTGCTCCCGGGTACAATTCAGCTTCACCATGAGGAGGCCCCTCACACTCTACAGGGCTGCTTTACTTGGAAAGACAGCTGGACTTACCAGGAGAATCTTAGAGCACATTGTGGTGCATGAATTTTGAGGCTTGGCTGTACATGGCCTCCATGCCACGGTCACAGACCCACATGTAGCTAAACAGGGTTGGCCAAGACTGTCCACATGGATCCTCCCTGCAAATGGGCTCCTTCACAGCCAGTGACTAACTTCAATGAGATCTGCCCTGAAATAAATTATTTGAGTTATGTCTGCCAAGAGATTAGGAGGCTAAATGCTGAGTGAGCTGCTGTACATAGTGGGAGAGATGTTTTGCATTAATACAGGTCACCTGAGAGTAGAGATAGCCAGGTATCAGTATGGCCAGCTTGACTGCTATCCAGAGAAATGAAGATCAAGGGTTTATTCAAATGTAAGTCCTATTCGGAAGCTGACTCCTGAACACTGAGACACAGTCGCCAATAACACGTAGCATTCCCTTCCTCTCGACAGTGCCTCTCTGCTTTGGGGAAGAGCTTACCAACCTACACTTACCAACAGAAACCTCAAAGGTTATTGGCTTGTCCCCAAGCTTCCTATCAATCATCGTGGCTTCAAAAAATGTCCCAAAGAGAAGGAATTCCTCAAATTTCTCTTCATAGATCTATTGGATAAGAAAGAGTCAGAAAAATAAAGCATTTATTTCACCTTCTGTTCTTTTTACAGCACAGAGGAGGCTCTGTAAGTCTCTAGCAGCTGTGCTACTGTCATAGATACATCACTCCAAGGAGGCACAATTTTCAGGAAGAAGTAATATCTCTTCTCTGAGAAAGTGATATGATTGGAAAAAGAGATAAGCCTGTGTGACTTTGGTTTTGCAATATTGTCCAGTTAGATCATAACCAATTACATAAAAGTCACTACCCCTTCATACTCTGCCTCACTATTAAATGGCTTCGTCATCTTCACATACTCTTATACCATCATCCAAACTATATGCCTATGGCAATTCAAGGGCACTCTTTTAGTGCAACAGCAACAAAACATCACCATTCTGATATAAGTCATTTATCAGTGGGTGTAGCAGTAGTCTTTATTTGCATTGCAATAGTAAATGCTGCCATCATAATGCATCCAGGGAGGGGGATGCTTGCCCAGCTCTGCTTTCCCCAGGATGACTTGAACCTGATGCCCATGTGTTTGTACTATCAAGACTTTGACCATGCTCAAAGTCAAGACTTTGACACTCAGCCTCCAGTGACACCAGTAAGACACAAAGGTTTCTGGTATCCACATTTTAGATGGTAGCCCTGTGCAAAAGCCTACTGAAACCAAGCAATCCTTTATCTTCTTTTATCCCACTACTGTGTTTTAAAACACATGCCTAAAGGTTGGGTGGGGCACCCTCCTCTTCTCTTTGCCTTCCCTGGCATCACAGCACAGAAACCAATAGCCCAGTAACCTTGTTTTCAGCTTTTGACAGGATACGTAAGCACAGGAACAAAAGTGTCTCAGCACAGCAGCAAACGTTGAGAAGTGAAAAGACCTTTTGTGGTGTTTAAAGGGTCTGCTAGACTCTGTTTAAATCTATTGGAGACCCAGTGTCTCCCTGGCCCTGGCACACACTCTCACTCAAGGAAGCCATCTGACACATCTAGCGCTCTTGAGTCATTAACAAAACAAGTTATTAGCCCCAAACAAAGACTAAGTTCAAAGGAGATACATTTTATGGTTTGAGTTCTCTCCACATTTATACGATGACTGCCACAGTATCTCTGATGCAAACCCTACTTGTTTCACAGCATGGACACCAGCGTACTGAAGCCCATTAGGCAAGATAAGTACTAGCTACTTTTGCTTGAGTGAGTCAATGAATAAAACATAGCTGTGTATTAATATTTGTTTCCCTGACTTCTCCAAAGCAGAAACAGCTTTTGACAGAGCCCGTGATCTCCTAATTTTGAAAAACCTCTGCTGCACAGAGTAAAACTGCATAGGTCTTCAGTGAATGGATTATCAGTGTCACATATCAAAGCTAACACCACAAACAGATTGCAGCACCAGAGTAGCTTTAGCTTCCCTGCACCATAATGATTTTCAACATAAACCCAAAATATAGGATGCCTAATAAAGCCGAGGCTCAGAGACTACAACACACTATGTATCTCCCGTTATAAAGAAAGCAAATTGCAAATGTCTACTATCTTCTTGCTGCCACAATGGGTCAATAAAGTTGTGCTGTGGGGCTGGGTAATTTGTCTCTGTTGTCTCAGAGGCTCTATGATTTTTCACCTTATTTGTAATGCCTTCAGTTCCTGCTTTTCTTTTCAGAGAGTTGTAATACAATTACTGTGTCTACCGTAGCATGCAACGTCATTGAATGTTAAAACCAAAAGAATATCAAGCATCACTGTATTATGTTGTTGCCTTATATTCATCCTGTGTTTGAAAGGGAGGCACAGTAGCCAGAGATAAATCCTTTTTGCTACTTTTAATATTTATTGGTGTTACAGCAGGATTTGTTCCTCTACCTGGAGTATTTAGTTAGTGCTAAACCATAGTGTTTGAGCCACTCACAATAATGGTTTTCTTCCATTTTAAGGAAAATCTATATGGAAATACATTTATTTTCATGTCACCTCTATCACGCTCATCAGAGAAGAACTGGGGGACAGCTTTATGAGTATATAAAGCAAGGCCAAGGCACAGGTTCACACAATTAGCTCGCAGTTACCCTTGTTATTTCTCTACTAACACACTCCTTGTTTCAGCTAGCACTCATATCAGCAATGCCAGAGCACAGGTCAAGGAAGAACACTTGTCAAGGCTAAGCTTCAAGACCAAAGAATAATTACTCCTCTCCTATTTACTTGTAGAGTTGGTGTCAGAAGACCAAGAATTAGATCTAATAAAGGATATGAGTGCCTTAAGCACTGAAGTGGGACTCCCACTAAAAAAGCCAAAATTTTGATCAATGACATACAGAGGTGGAAAGAAAATTGGTTATGGAATATTTTTCTTCTTATTTATTGGGTAAAAAAAAAAAATGAGCTTGCATATGCACCTATGTGCTGTTGCTTCCAGAAAGTGATGTGATGGAGCAGAGAACCAAAGCTCAAGGACTGGCTCAGGAGCTGAGCCCGCATACTCTGTCTTGGCCACACAACTTTCTCAAAGCATCGTAGCACAGTCCTTCTCACAATGTAACCCAGGACAACAGGTGGAGTTAGGAAAGTAACATCAGTAAATGCCAATGGAGGCTGAGCAAGTGATTCTCAGCCCCTCTCCTAAAGAGAATAGCAATCTAAAACTACATTGACAATGCAGGGTTAAAGGAGGAGATAAAACAGACTATGCTGTTTCTCTCTGCATTTGAACAAATCCTATGTGAGTGATTCCCTACTGACTCCAATTGAAAACTACTGATTTTCTCGGATGTAGGAAATTAGACTTCATAATTGCCATCTGCCCCCATTGGCCCTCTGTCATTTAGCAGATAAATCATATTGTCATTTAGCAGATAGATCTATAAGTTTCTAGTAGGAACACATGGATGCATATGAGACAATAGGACAGGGGACTAAGTTTTATGGAAACCAAGTCCTGCTTGAGATATTTTTATGCCTTACAGGTATACATTAATGTGCCATTTGTGCTGCATTATTATGGGAAGATCCCAAGACTATGGAGGCATGTAGAAGCTGTAGGAAGAATTTAAAAGCAGTTACTATGTGACCTGAATCCAAATACACACATCAGTGCCACCCTTGGAGGTTTACAGCCACATGTCAATCAACCTCTTCTCTCATACCGACCTCTGAAGGCACATCAAATGGCTCGACTTCCACTTCAGTTGAGTTCATCTTATCTGAAGGAGAAGCTGACTTGCGATCTTCTCCTGCTTTCTCAGTTTTGTCCTTTCCTTTAGGTGCTTTGAAGTCTTTATCTTTAGATGGCAATTTGATATTCTTGATAATACTTGAACACTTGGACTCATGGGCTCCTCCTGAAAGTATCTCCACAGCAATCTGAATGAAGAGACGTCCCCTGAAGGAGACCCCTTCTCCAAAACCTTCGTTAAGCTCCTGGTGATCATCCATGAGACTGTGGTTCCTGGGTGAGCCATAGAGATTGATCCAGGCAGGCCCAAAGGTAGGCAAAAACCCTGGAGATAAAGCACCTTTTATGGCATTTCTGTTAGGTGTTACATGCACTCCTTACTGTCCGCTCCAAGAAATCTTGCCTTTTGCACATCAAAAGCCAAACGTAGAACCATTTCTATGCAAGTGAGGACTACCTCATATAGAGCACTTTTTTGGAGGCAATTCTTAGGCCCCAAGGAGCCCTGCCCCAGTGTCCCAGGAACTCTGCCTGTTCATACCAAAAGTGCTGGGGCATTTGTATCTCTTGTAAAAAGAGCTTGCTCCCATAAACTGAGGGTTAGGACATGATGGAAGTGGAATGGAGATTTTCTCACCCTGTCAAAACTCTTCCCAAGCCCATGTCACTACTCAATTTTTATGATTTATCTTTTATTTTCTGATTAAGGACTTGGATACACTTTCGAATTGCCAAATTATGGAGTTACTTTCCTGAGCTGTGATAATTGACCATGTCGTTCCTTGGACTGTAATAACACCCAACTGAGCCTTACCTAAACACTTTGCTCTCACTGGCTAGATCAAAGCCATAGGCCTGCTCTACCTGTGATTTGTCTTTTGGGCTTTCATTGACTGACAGAAACCTGCATGATCTATAAACGTACATCAGTCACCTATAGTAGACTAGATTATTGCCATAGTCACAAAAAAGGTACCAAATTATGCAGCAGCCCTGTAACAAGCAAGTCATTGGTAAACCAGTGGTAGAGCACAATGTAAAATAACTTCAAATTAAGCAAGAGAAGGTGTCTCAGAACCAACAAAAACTATGGATGTTTGCTTGAGCTCTGGGCACTTTTAAAACAGGATTAGCCATACCCAGATTCCAAGCAAGTAGATTTTTCTTTAGGGCATATTCTGGAACATTTTCCCCTTTACCTTTGTCACCGTCTTGTTCATTTGATATTTTCTTCAGGTCAATGAAGTGGGTGGCTAAGGCCACATCATTCATGCTGCCTTCATCCCAGACCTGGATTTTGACTCTTCGGCAGAGTGGAGGAAACATTTCCTTAAAGATAATCTGTTCATGCCATACCGGATCTGCACAGTTCTTTTGCACTGTTGTCCGACCCTGAAATGAAAGTCCAGCAAACTTAACTCCAGAGGGATCCAACTCTGGAGAATGGCAACGAGTATAGCACAAACTGCACTTAGTGATATCTCTCCAGTCATTTTTAAAGCACAAATACCCTATCTTGAAAGTACTTCAGCTTTTCTATCAGCTTGTTTACTTTCCCATCCATTGCTAGTAAAAGACCACATTATGTCTAAAGAATTCTCACTTGCACACAGCAGAGCCTGGAAAGGACCCTTGTGTACAAAGCATATCTGTGAAGCCAGACTTTAGCATTTCTGCTGCAAACTGCGCATCTCCAAATGGCTTTTGAAATACCTGGGTAATGGTAATGTAGCACAGTTTGTCTCATAAAAGATTAAATTCATTACAGCTGCCAGGCTGCATGCTCCAACGGAAATACCTTAAATGAGGCAATTTATCTAGTATAAAATATGATTACTGTGGCTCACATTCTGGGCATATGCCTGTGTGTCCTCAGAGGTAGAACCAGTGTTATTTCTTGTAGCCTGAAGGAGATGGCAAAACTACACCATCGTCTTTTACCTTCACATTTGGTGGGGAGTACTGACAACTCTAAACCCATAAACTCTAAACACACCAGGGTGCAAACCACATTAGTGACCTATTTTTGTGTCTTCTTCAGCCCTCTATTAAACCTAAGGTAGCTGCATGTGTCTGACCGTTTTAAGATATACTAGTTGGAGATGTAATATTCTGCAATTTGGATTTATGACAAAACATGTTTCCAGCACTAAGTGCCTTGTTCTCATGCCTGAAACATCTGTAAAGGACTAACTGGAGTTCTTTAGACTTCCTTGCACACAGAAGGTATTGCTGGCTTAAATTTGTTTCCAGTTTGATTCTTATTTACACCAAGAATCAAGAAAGGCTCCCTGGCATGGTGTTTAGTGGATG
Source organism: Loriculus beryllinus (assembly GCA_039877255.1). Lineage (NCBI taxonomy): Eukaryota > Metazoa > Chordata > Aves > Psittaciformes > Psittacidae > Loriculus > Loriculus beryllinus. The sequence continues at coordinate 25,662 of JBCJKH010042538.1, forward strand.
TAGCCCAGAGGAACAAGGCCTCTGGAGCTCCTCTGTGTTCCTTTTCCATCAAAGTCAGAAGGCCCCTCTCAGCAGCAATCTGTAGCACCATGTTTGGTATTGATAGATCTCCAGGAGCAAAGAAGCCAGGCAACACTGAGACAGAGACTAATCAAACACTGCCTCTTCTGTTACCCACAGGAAAGCTGCAAGAGTCCTGAATTACAGCAGAATAATTCAGAAATCAATACGCTACCCTAAAATCCAGACTAAATTATACTTTCTTCTTTTACTACTTCCTTTTTTCACTCTAGGTAAACCAGAAGCACTTACCTAGTACCACACTAGGTAATCTGCTGTCCTGTAACATGATGTTTAAGTAACAGATCTACGAAATTCTCTTTCCCCTCCTGCTGCCTTAACCTAACCTACTGCTGTGAGGCTGATATTAGATGAACTGGCATTAAGTGTTTCCATCGCTTTGTTCCTGTATAACTTAAGAACTGACAAATTTCTTTCTGATGTCAGAAATATATGTACTATTTAATTTATGAAACTACAAGTTAAAGGACATCAGCATAATCACGTGCTGCAGCACAGCTAATGGGAAAGAAAGCCTACATTTGTGATCAAGAAGATCCCAATTACCATTTGACCTGCAAACATGACCACCACATAGGGATCCACAAGGTCCTTACTGTCTCCTATGAATGCTTTGGTGACATTGGCCATGATGCTAGAGTTCACCTTCGGAAGTCCTTCTGCTTTGTAGATTCTCACATAAAATCTGGCCCATGGTCTTTCAGATGGAAAACCTTTGGGGATCAAGAGGTTCCTGAAAGAATAAAGAAGCCATTTCCCCAACACTGAAATCTAAGACAGTGGAGTGATATTTTTTCCAATAAAATTGTTATCTCAAGTTAGCTTGCATCCTGAGAAGATACAAAAAGGTGCATGAATTTGTTTCTGCACCTACACTAAGCATTTTCTGGTTAACATGACAAAAATGATATAGCATTACTCAGCAAACTTGTCTGTGATCTGTAACCAGGCCCAGTTAGACCAGGTTCCTCAGGAACTTATCCAGTAAATTCTGAATATCTCCAAGGATGGAGAGTCCCCATTTGATCACATTCATGGTAAAAATAAATAAAGTTCTGTTCTGAAATTCCCTTGTTCTAAGCTGCATCCAATGCCTTTCATCTTTCTGCTGTGTTCTTCTAAATAGAATCTGGCTCTGCCCTCTTCATGTAGAATACCCAAAACCTCCTCTTCTTAAGGCTCGAGAAGCCACCACCACGACCCCATTTACACCTTTCCTTGTAGACCACATGCTCCAGCCCTCTTGGTGACATCATGAACATGGCCCAGTAAGTCAGTACTGACCAGAAATGTTGCTCCTGTAAAATTTAAAGTATGCTGGCAGCATAGTTTACAACCTTAAACTTCTGTATTTTACAAGGAGAATTCTAATACACTTGAGTTTATCTAGGGATATGGAAAGAATCCATGCACACACATCTGACAGGGGAGAAGGAACAACTTTTCCTCACTTTTTTTTCTTCTTATTTCACTGCTCTTCAGAAATATTTCAGAAATATTTGACTGGTTTCAGATAAAGGAACCTTCTGTCAGGGATAACCTGGCACTTATCCACCGAGCCTGGTCAGCCCTATCACCTGCAGAGAGGTGACCCTAACATGTCCCTCATTTTAGTCTAGAGAATTACAAAAACTCTCCTTGAGCACATCAGAACATCCAGGTATACAATGCTATCCTGCTAGTAACCCTAAGTTAGTGGGGAAAGGACGAAAAGGAGGGTAAAGGACTCTTATTGAATCAGAATAGTTTGGGTTGGAAGAGGCTTTCAAAGGTCATCTAGTCCAATCCCCCTGCAATGAGCAATGAACACTTAGTAAAGAAGAAAGCAGTAAAAAAGAAAATATTGCCATACTTTTCAATCTGCTCCTCAGTATCAGCTGTTTTCTGCATAGCTTGTATTGCGTCACCTTTCCCAGTCACGCTGATATCACACTTCAGGTACCCCTTGGCTCCTGTCCTAATGTCAGCAGGGTCTGTGAGAAGCGCCCACTTGTCACAAAACTGATGACCTGCAAGATGAACAAACTCAAACACTCAGATAGAGGGTGCTAAAATTGCAAATACTTCACCTCTCTGCTCCCAGAAAGGGCACTGCAAACATCTATGCTTTCAGAAGGATCATGCAGAGACACACTTGTTTACCAGGCACATCTAGAGGGTTCAAACTGTTGTGTGACCAAAAAGGCAAACAGAGGGATTTATCTAGAGCTCATCAGGAACAAGCTCACTTTCATTAATGGTTATCGACATCAGTGACTAAATACCAGTGGAAGGTTGGGTGAGATTTCAGCAGCTGAATTAAGGCTTTATGAGTAAAGGCCAACTTTTTGAAGAGAACTGATTGAAGGTGTCAGAACTCTGTCAGCAAAACCCTTGCTGGGACCTGTGGCCAGGCATAATGTTGGCAGCCAGCTGAGAAAGGGAGGAAGGAGAGTGGACAGACATCAAAGGAAGAAGCAGACTGCTCATTTCAGTCAAGCCATTTCTCTCTACTGACTCTTGCAGGAGCCCTGAAGAGAGGGTGGCCTGAATGATTCTGCCTTTTGCATAACTGTGTGACATCTATAACAAGTGGCCTAAATATGTTCATTCCTCAAGACTGAGAAGATACAAGGTCTCTGAGCAATTGTGAAAGAGAGAAAGATTAATGGCTCTTGGATGGTTGTAAAAAAAAAAGGCCAAAACCAGGGTAGGTGATCTTTTCTTATCTTCAAATTTCAGGCACCGGACAGTTCTGAAAATGGATCATGGTCACCTTTTTGTCGTCTCCTTCTCTCTCTCATTGCTCCTCTTCTGGACTCATGCTCTCCTAACCATTCCTCCCACACTCAATCCAGCTCTCATTCCCTCCACCTCTTCCGCTCCAACACATGTAGCAGAGCTTTGGATGCTCTGCAATGAATGAATGGAATTAGGTTTTGTAGAAAACTCAGTTGC